>SNQJ01S0083606.1:19109-33773 GCA_010110895.2 Picea sitchensis | reverse complement strand
TGACCCTTTAGTCGGGAATCCTCAACCATCTGAAGTAAATCCTCACCCACTAGATCAAAGAAAAAAATAAAAAATTCAGTAGTCCAGCCATCCGGCCCAGGACTTCTCTCCCTTTTAAAGTGAATCAAGATATCTTTGATTTCTGAAAGTGTGACCGGGTTGTAGATTTCTGAAACCTCTTCAGTTGAAAAATAAGATGGATAAAGGCCGGCTGTAGTGATCTTATCAGGAAGATTATGGCCGCTGGTCGCTTTGTATTGAGATTTGTAATAACACACTGCCTCAACCTTTATCGCCTCAAGTCCACGAACAGTCCCCCTTTCCTCGCTTTCGATAGACCAGATCGATTTTTTAGTTCTATTAAAACTAGCCAGATTGTGAAAGTACTTGGTATTAGAGTCCCCGCTCTTTAACCAAGTCGCATGACTCCTTAATCTCCATGCCATTTCTTGTTCCCTCAGGATGGAGGATCTATTCCGTTCAAGCGCTGAGAGTGATGCCGAATCCGCCTCAGTCAAAGTCGATTGGGTTGTTTTCTGAATAAACACTTTAATTCTAGAATCCAAATCTGTAAGTTGCCAGGACTGAGCTAACTTTAATTCCGCGAACCATCGCTTAGACTGTTGTTTAAGTACTTGGAGTTTCCAAACCAGTCGCCGCTGAGGGTTTAACTCCTCCAAGAAACAATTGTCCCTCCAGACCTGATGAACCAAAGTCGAGTAATCATCATGCTCAAGCCAATGGTGGTTAAATTTGTAAGGAAATGACCTGTGAAGCAATGGAGGCGTCAACTGGAGCAGGATCGGGGCGTGGTCCGAGAAATATGGGAACTCCACCCATGAAGAAGGACAGGATGCTGAAGTCAAAAACGCCTCGGCCACCAAAAATCGATCTAGCCTCCTAGCGATGGCTTCATTACCTGAGCGCCCATTCCGCCAGGTTGGTGCCAGATACGAAGGTTTAATATCAGTCAGATTATTTGCTGCAAACATAGCTTTGTAAGAGGCCTCCAAATGACCCTGCAAGAAGGGGCCACCCCAGTGTTCATCAGCAGACAGAATGATATTTAGGTCTCCACCAAGAATAAGGTTAGGCAGAGCGAGCAGACCACTTTCAGCCAATTCTTTCCAGAATTGTGGTCTGTTCGAACAGGGGCCATAGACGTTGAGAAAATTCATCTCCTGTCCAGTGGGTTGATAGAGGCCCGTTAAGAGAATACCCCCCTTCGACATGAAATATCTAAGTGAGAGGATGTCCGGATTCCAGGCAGCTAACAGTCCCCCCGAGTTCCCAATGGAGCTAGCAGCTGCGGAAATCCAATTAGGTCTGAAAAGATGCAAAAAGTCTCTGGAAAGAAGGTCTGAGGCCAGGGTCTCTTGAAGAAAAATGAGATCCGGCTTGGTGTTCTCCAACAATCTTCGAAAGGAGGCAACCTTGAGGGGTCCTCCAATCCCCCTGATGTTAAGAGAGAGCACAATCATTATTTGGTTCTCGCCAAGGCCTTCAATGCTCTAAGGGCCTTTGTGTCCTGCGGGGGATCTTCAGTAGCAGCTGACATTGTACTCGCTTCCTCTTTTTTCTTCCTGGAGCTGCGAGTCTGGAGAGGGGAGAGTTCCAGTCCAATACCACGTGACCAGGCATGTGCTTTAGAGGGTTTGACGGAGTGATTAGAGGAAGAAGGTCCAGGGTCAGTGGATGGATCGAGAAGCTGCTTGCCATGATACATAGGTAAAGGGGAAAGATTTTTCGGAATTAGTCCAGGAGAGACCGATGAGTTTAACTCCTTTAAGAGAGTTACTTCTTCCTCCTCCAATTGGCTAAAACCCGGAGATCGAGTGGGGGACTCTGCGAGNAGTTGCTGGATATTCAAGGGCGAAGATGAAGGATGTATCAACTCGGCCGAGTGAGGGAGTAGCTGGTCCTCACAGGTGGGTATCAGAACAGGAGAGTCTGGTCTATCAGTATGGAGGAAATCCTTTGCAACAGGTAGAGGGGAAATAGAACAAGTGTCCGAGAGCCAGGGAAGGTCAGATAAGGAGTTCTTTTCAAAGTCTGTAAGTGAATTTAGTAGTGTGGGACAGATCTGGTTTAATTTAAACAGCGGATCATCAGGGAGGATAGGGAGTAGAGGTGAATCAAGATGGGCCAATGAGGGGTCAGCCTCAGTATAATCTGGGGGGTGTTGAAAAAGATCAAGTTCTTCAGAGAGATCAGTAGGAGACTTACCCGGGCAATCGCGGCGGAGGTGTCCAGTAAGGCGACAATGGTTACAACGGAATGGGATTCCGAGGTAGTCCAGTTTTTGGTAAAGCTTCTGTCCCCTCCAGTCAATCACTAGAGTTTCTGAGAGTCCAGACGTAATGTCAATCTCTACAAGCACTCTACCCATTTGTCTCGAAGTGCTATTGAGCAGCTGCAGATCATGAGCAACGAAGGTCCCCAGGGAATTGCCGATTGCTACCAGTGCTTCTTCATTCCAGAGATGAAGCGGCAGACCTGGAAGAAGAACCCAAATATGTCTGTATTGAAAATACTCTGTATCTGGGTTGAAAGCTAGCCTCCAGCGCTTAAGCATTAAACTGCTTCCTCCGAAAACCCACGAAGAAGCCAGTAGAAGGGAGGCATCAGCAGGTGACTTGCAGTGAAAGCAAATCCATCCTTTTTTGAGGTACTAGATTAATGGCAAGTAGCCTAAAACGGGAGACCAATTTCTTTTTAACCAGTCATCCAGTGGGGGATGGCTAAGGTGATTGTATGAGATGCGGCCCACCAGTGTGCAAGTCGCCATCTTAACCAAGTTTTCAAAACCCACCCCATCTCCCAACATCAGTCGCTTTGAGTTTTTGTTTGCTTTCCAGACTTTACGACCACGGGTAGATTTATGGGGTAGTGAGCCATCAATGCAGGTCCCCGAGCGAAGCTGTTTGGGAGCTGGAAGTGTTTCAGGAAGAGTCCTGTCAGTAGTAGGAAGAACCTGCTTCGATGCTTGGGAAGACGACTGAAGGGGGGGAGATTTTACGTCAGTGGTCCCAGCTGGACCAGTGGAAAAATTTAAATAAGATGACTGGGGGGGACAACTCAAGCGCGCGGATTCAAGGTAGTCTATTTTTTCAAACAGACCCTCCTGTTTCCAGACAAGCTCATCTACCGGCTGCATAAGTGGGTATGTCAGCTTTTCCATGTTAAATAGAGGGTAACTAAATTAAGGGAACTCGAGACAGAGTCAGAAGGTTCCTGGGTGTACTCCAGGTCAGTGAGGGAACTAAACCAGAGAGGCAATCAACAAGTCAAGGTGACAACAAAAGGTGGACAAAGAGACAAAACCTTGCGCTGTGCGGTAAGTCCAAGGCTCCTTAGCGAGTACCAACCAAAGCAGAGGTGGATACTACGTCCTCGAGCTTTACAGGAGAAAAAGACCCTCGGGGAGCCCACCAAAAGAAAACCTGCCGGCGAAAAATGAGGTGGGAGGGGCTTACAGTGAGGACTCTCAGTTGCTGTGACCAGCCAATACAGAGAAGGAGACTGTGTCCTAAAGCAATCTCGGAGAGAAAATGACCCACACGGAGCCCACCACAAAGACCTGCCGGCGAAAAAGGAGGAAAGTTCAGTAAGGTCCAGAGGCTACACAGTGGTTGCCTGGGTCAGTGGGATCTGTAATGTCTGGAGTGCCATCGCCAAGTTCAAAAAGTTTTTCCCGCTCCATCTCTCCAGAAACTTGTTTTGGCCAGAATCTCCAGAAACCTGTTACTTGTTGTCACTTATATTTGATCATCAGTTTTTTTAAATGGAAAGATATGACAGTGAAAATATTCTAATGTTAGATGATTATTAAATAGTCCACTATTTTATATTAATTTGCTAAACCATAGCTTAATTAACAAAATATAGTACATTATTACATTGATTGTACTACAATAACGAAAAGGACACAATATAGAAGCTCATTCGAGACATGCATCACATCCAAACAAGCCATACAATGTAATAGAACATTGAACATTGTATACTGCTTGAAATGCACATGGCATACTATCTATTCACATCCCTATTAATTATGTACACTCTTTGCTAAACCTAGATTGGTATAGGATCTATCCACATCTTTATTAATTATTTACACTCTTTGCTAAACCTAGATTTTCTAGAGGGAGTATGTTAACTGAAAATTTTTTTTGACTTCATATTTTTTACTTCTTCTATTGGAAAAAAAATAACAGGAAGATTAAAACCATGTTTTTTTTTTATGGAACTCTAGGCAAAATTGTTTTTGTTTGATGATCCATAGATTGCATAGTTCCACGATAGGAGTTTTTCAGTCTAGTGAACCCATGCGTTCAATTTTTAGTGTTGTTGTTTTTAAGTTCAGTTTCTGAGTTTGAATATTAAATTGATAGGTTCAAGTTTGAGGTAGTGGACATTCTTGAAGCTAGTATTTGTGTTTAAAATTTATAACTTTATTTATTTGAATATAAGTGTAACACCATTGTTATTTTTGTAAAATTTGTAGCCCTTTTATGGATTGCATCTTTGAGGAAAGGTAAAACATGATTGCTATTGTATTATATTTTAAGTTTTTATAAAAAAAAAAATTATTTTAAAATTGAAATTAGAGAATTTTTTGTCAAATAAAGGTTACAGAAAGGTTCATAGAAAAGAGACAACAAAAATGGATTCTCGCTAGAAGCCTACAAACCAAAAATATGTCATAATTCAGCCTATACCTTCTAGTTGAGGAAAACTTCCAGTACATCATTATTATAAAGTATCTAGTAGTATAGACTTGAAAAAATATGCCTAATAGCCTAAGTACTTTGTAAAACATAATAAATGCTAGAGAGTGAATCAACTTGCTGCTACAACCTCATCTTCTTTCACTAACCTCATTTTTCCTTGCATTTTTTCCTCCTGAGATAGGTGGCTATGGGATTCATTGTCTGCCTCAGGTTGGCTAGGGAATGTATTGGTAGAGTGGACTAAGTTGTGAGGAGCAATGCATCTATCCGCCAGAAACTGAACTAGAAGATGGCATAGTTCCCTTATCCCATCTTCCAAAGTGTTGATATGCTTCTTCTATTGCAAAAGGATACCCATAATGACCTCTTCATGGAAGTTGAAATTGGATGCCTTAACTAAAATATTTGCATAGATTGACCATAGTGTGTTTTCCTATGCCATGATAGAGTCCTCATGCCATTGAAAATACTTCCTTGTTTCCTGGAGTTCCTTGTAATCCATGATCCTACTTCTGAAATATTGACAATAATGCAGGGGGGAGAATCCTCTGAACCTAATAATGATAAGCTTACAGTATCTACTCAACTCGCAAAATACCAAGATAGAGTAGGGGTCGAAGCACTGAAGGATGAAGTTCCTCTGATGGAACTAGAGTAAAATCACAGGTGTAGAATAAATATAGCCAGAGAGATCATCTAAATTCACCATGAATAATAAACTCACTACTAATTCAAGTGCTTCAACTAAAATGGGTGTTGAAAAAAAAAATTGTCCCACAAACCAGGATTGCCAAGAGAGCTCTGTTATATCCCGTCCAGCGAAAAAACCCCAAGCTCCAAAGGTTAGAGACAAAACAACACTAGAGATTGTTTAATTTTTGTATACCCCCATTTAGACTCAAATTGCCTTCACCATTACTTGAAAACGACCAGGATCTTGTCCATATTCCCACCTTTCTTGTGTTGCACATGATAAAGTTATTCATTAAATAACATGAGGGAAGATTCAATAATGTGACAAGAATGGGTGGGTCTCCTCGCATAAATCTTTGCTCTATGGGAGCTTGGTGACATGTGTTGTGCCATGTGTTGACTTAGTGGTCTATTACATGAGCTCTTCATTACATGATAATGGGACTAGTTGAGAGTAATATTTACCATTAATAATGACTTTCCCAACCTTTTTTCTAGTGGCTAGGTTCGCTTGATGATCCATCGCCTTATTATTTTCTTTAAAAATGTGGAAATAGTTCATGGATGCAAAGGATTATTTAACTATCATGATCCTCTCAAACATCAATGCTAACTAGGAATCCAATAGGGAAGAGCCAAAGATTAAGTGACTTATAGATAATTTGGATTCCCCCACCATTGACATACTTGAAAAGAAAATATTTTTAGCTAAATTCATGCCTTGTAAGAGTGCATAGTTTTTATCCAGGTTATTAGTAGATATTCCTAGGATCTATGAAAAAGTATACATTTTTGTCTCTCTAGGGTTATAAATAACCCCTCCTGCACTTGCCACCCCATTTATTTTAAGTGGGGAAAACCCCACATACTTTCCTTTATTTTGAGGATGGTACCTAGGGTAAACCCTAGAATCTTCACGGCACAACATTGGTGTTGTCCCTTGACCAAGTTTTGGGATATTTTTGGTCATATTGACCTATTTTGGGACTTCGATATCTTGTCGAAGGACGAGCGCAAGACGAAGCAGAGATCAAGGGATCTCGGCCCACTTTTGGGTCCTTTTTGGGTTTCTGGGATTATGTAACAGGATTGGGATGTTGGCCCATGGGTTTAGCCATGCTTAGGCCTATTTTGTAATGTATAAATAGAAGGCTAGGCAATGTAAGAAGTAGTTGGATAGGCATCTATGTGAGTGTATGCTAAATAAAAGTAGGGTCTGTAAGTGCTTTGTGCATGGCTGTAAGAAACTTACAGAGCTAAGTGCAGGCCCTTGTAACAAATTGTGGAAGGTTGAGTGTTGTAACGCAAGGAAGAAGGATCTAGCGAGTTGCATAGATCTTATGTCATGTGTGGAGTAGGGTTTTGATGGTTATGTGCTTGTAACCGATTGAATGAATATAATAAAGAAGAAGAGTTGGTGGACATAGCCCCAGGGTGGGGGTGAACCACGTAAACACTATGTTGTCTTGCTTTGTGCTTGTCTTAATATGTTTATGTCTTCTTTGCTAAGTTCTGTGATGTATTCAGATAGATCTTCTTATGCTTAGTGCTAATGACATGTAAGGATATTAGATCTAATCCATACGAATCTGTTGAGTGCTTGATCTACTAGATCTGAACTACCTATTGATGCTAAGTGCTTGAGTACGTTATATCAGTGTGAATGTTGCGAAGCCATGTTTTATCAGCGAAGTAATTATTGATTGTATATTGAGGGATTGGTGGTGCTAAGTGATTTATTAAGTTGTACAATCACATATATGTGTCCCAGCTAAGGTTGCAGACACCCGAGTCTTGCAACCACCCCTGCCTCTACCTCGGGTGAGACTTCATTTGCTTCGCACGTGTTGCCGAAAGGGTTAGTAGTTAGGGTTTTGTTGGTGCGTTGTTGTAGCATTGAACCCTGGGTCTCCCCTGTGCCAACAAATGGTTCTGTTACCGGGACCTGAAACTGTGATTGCTGGGAACTGAGAAAGAAGAAGCTTTGTGCAAATATTCAACCTGGGATTGTGAAATATATGTGCATAGGTCTATGCCCTAGTGCACAGTGTCCTACTCGATTTATAAATCTATGTGCTAAATAAATAAGCCCAATCTGAAGAAAGGGGATCGGATTTGAAGAAAAGAGGTAAGATCCGGAAGATTTGTGCCCTAAGAAAGGTAAAAATGAGAATTTTTTATTAAAAGAGGTAAGATCTGCAAGCCCTGTACTTTGATAAAGGTAAGAATAGTGAAAATTTTTAGATCTGGAAGTTTTGTGCTCTGTAGAAGTAAGATAAGTGGAAATTTTTGTTTCTAGAGTATGGATCTAGGTATGTTTAATAGAGTTTGTCCTAGTTTGAAAACTAGGGTATTAATAGATGAAAGACGATTTGATATCAGTAGATCTAATAAGAATAGTGGAAGATATGTTATACCTATGCATAGAAAGAATGTTTGGACTAATGAATGGATGTAGGATCCCAAAAAGAATTTATTGCAAGTTAGCTCCTATGATCCTAGCACGCAGTACAGGAGAAGTTGGGGATCATTTAAAAGAAAGAGAGGATTAACCGTCTGTTACTGCAGAAAATTGGGACATCTTGTTAAAGCATGCCTTGGGAGAAGACCTAGTTGTCTTTGTTGCAAAGCTATGAACCATGAAGTGTTGGATTGCCCTAGAATGATTGCTAAGCTTGAAAGTATGAATATAAGACAAGAAAACCCTAAGGCAAATCCAGAAACTAAGGCTATGGAAGAACCCCAAAAAGAATAAGAGAAGGTATTGCTACAGATGAAAGAAACCTTGGATGACCACTGACATGTTAGATTATCAGAGATCTTTAAAGTAAAGGAATGCTTTGAAGAAAGAATAGGAGACTTCGACATTAACTGTGTTCTAGATGAGGAAACACAAGTGAATATCATGACAAAGAGAACTTGGGAAGCTATAGAAAGTCTTGATATGATTCCTTCATTGAGAGGAATAGGGTTACTCAGAGGAAAACTGGTAAACCTATGTGGAAAGCTCACTCAGATACCTATGAATGAAAATGGAACTTCGACAAAAGAAGATTTTGAGATTATTCAATTTATTGAGGATAGTGCCCCATTTACCATGTTACTAGGGAAATCTTGGATTGAAAGAGATCAAGCTAGACGAAAAGAAGAAGAAGAAGTTTTGGAGCAGAAGAGACAAGAGTTAAAATATTTCATGACTAGAAGGATCGCATACTTGATTGAAGAACAAGAGAATAGGTCGAAGCTATTTAACACTAGAAACCCAGATGTCAAAGCTGAAAGAACATTAGAAGACTCACAGGAGATTGAAGTACCTATCTCAGATAAAGAAGAGGTGTTACCCCTGAGTCCTAGGAGAGAATCTCAATAGCGCGAAGTGACTAATACCACAAAAGATAAGAATCAGAATGGAAAACAAACTACTGATACAAATCTCACTGGGATGAAGGCTAGAAAGCTAAGTAAGAAGAGAGCTAAGTTTGAAAAGTTACAGAAGGTTCCAGAGGGAACTTCGCAGACAAAAAATTTGTAGAATGGGAGCTTCGTTGAGATATCAGAACAGCGACACATGGCACTTCGCCATGGCGAGGCAATATAGTCGTTGGGACTGATATATCTGTTCGACTACTGTTCTGAATGGGTCATAAAGTAGTTATATCTAGACACCAAACCATTGAACCACGCCATAACAGACAGAACAAGAGTTAATGAGGCTTCATACCTGTTACAAGCGAACCGTTGTCGAGTTGCCTATTTATCCCATCGCACCATGCACGGAGAACACTTTTGCTAACCAGGAATTTGAGCCCACAGACCAAGTGAATTGTATACAGTGATCATTTCCCTCTTGTTGTTTATTATAGTGTAGTATCTGAGTTAATTGTGAACCCGATATTATTAATCCCAAGTGCATATGTCCGACGAGCTCACCGCAATTGAAGAATCAGTAACAAAAGTACTTATTGACTTCATGAGTGAAAGAGTCATGTCAGAGAGAAGATTTTCTACCAGTCTACAAGAATCATTGACGAGAGGACTATCGTCATCTCCATCCACTGCTCGAGCCGGACCATCACGACCCAAAGAAGAAAAGCGAACTAAACACAGAGACGATCTCTCGAATGCTAAGTTGATTCTGAGCATTTTACCCACTTGTCTCCCACCTCTAAGTGACGCAATAAATTGAGACAGTGTGCCCAAAGACTTAGAGTACGAATTGGTCACTGCGTACCTCCCGAAGGGGATACGCGCATTTCATGTAGATCAAGAAAATATAGCAGCGTTGAAGTTTAGAGACTTCAACCTCGGTGACAGGAAGGCCTACAGCATGCTCGCCCCACATAAGTACCTGACCAGGACAAAAGGAAAGAATTCAAAGATCATCCTTCAGTCATGGACCAATAACCTCACACAGTCCACAGTACTCAACGTCATGAAGATTCCTCACTTACCATGAAGGAACCAAGAAGTGAATGCATGCATCAAGCTGTTGTTGTCCTGTTACCATGGAATATACTTATGGTTAAACCTTCATATCACAGTGGATCCGACATTGATCAATTAGATCACAGGGCTGAGTATGCAAGGCCCTGACCCACAAGATTTCTATCTTGTAAAAACCATCGAGCGGGCTTTAGACAAAAGCATAAAAGACACCTACGGCGATGTCGAGAAAGGAACACAAGGCTACAAGGTAGCTTCTATCCAAAGTGGCGCAGTGCGCCTAGCCTATCAATTGATCGTGTGAAAATTGATCTGCAAGAACTGACCCACCCAAGTCACTGGTTTTGTAGTTGACCTCGCAAGAAAATGCGCAGAGGGCCTACAAATGAATTGGGTGAAGTACCTAGTGAACCAATTGGAACTAGACTAGAAGGAAGAGCAAGATCAAGGATATGAGTTCCACTTCAGTTGGCTTCTAATCCTGATTGATTTCATCGCATGGGAGATGCCGGAAGGTGTGACCTTTCCAGACATCGAGCCCTTTGAACCTCTAGTTGCAAAGTTCAATACACTGTGGTATTCCAGTGACATGAACAAGCAATGGGAGTCAAATTTTGTATTCCACACATATTACAATCAGCTAAAGTTAGTTATCTAGTCTGAGCCTCGCATCACGCCCAATACTCTTCATGGGTTTCGGACTTTAATGAAATTCAACGCGGACTTCCATTTCATTTATATTACAGCACGCGTTGATGAGCACAAGCAACAACTTCAATATTACTACAAGCTGACAGAGGAGGACTTAGAAGAAATCACTAAGGAATGGTCGATGAACCTCCTCATTCTAGCCATCCATGCGGAGATGTCTGATTTAGACAGTCCAAAAACTACGTTGGATACACCCATACCTAGCAATATAAAGAAGACCGAAGAGGTCCATGATTTAGACAACGCATCTGTGAAGACCTCTTCCATCTCAACAGAGCAAGGAGGAGATGGCAGAGAGATAGATGGCATAGAAGTTGAACAAAATAAAGGTGAGGTTACACTGCCTCGAGACGAGGAGGACCCCTCAAAGAAAAGGAAGGTTTCCCCTCTGAAACCTTCTTCTAGGAAGAAATCGAATGTATCTATGACCAAAATGAAGACCATCCTCACCTCCGATGACTTCGATTTCATCATAGCAGCCTTGAATGATGCTTCATTGGAGATAGCAGAGAAGAAAGAATCTAAGCAGGAGGAGGTGTTCCATCGGATTAAGGACGAGCTCCAAGGAGTGCAGTAGGCACTACAATCCAGCAGTGCAGTCTCCATTGCACCTCTATTAGCAAGAACATCAGAACTGGGAGATGAGCTAGCTCAAATCCACCGCATCGATGATACAGTCGAAGCTCGCCTTCGATAAGCTCAAGAAAAAACAACGGAAGCTACCCAGGCTTTGGCACAAGTACAGGGAGACCTTGAAGAACAACGCATTACTGTGGAATGGGAAAGATTTCTCTACAAGCGAAGTGGGATGATGAAAAAGCACAACTGCAGAAAAGAAACGAATAGTTTATCGCAGAGAAACTCGAAGTAAAGGAAATGGTTCAGAGAGCACTTCTCTCTATGATAGTCGTATAAGTAAAGACCGAAGAGTGAGTTCCACAGCAGGTGGCACAACTTGAAGAAGTAATCCAGCAGCGCATAGCAGACTTGGAGCTCTGCACTGTGCCTGAGACCCCTCAATATGTATGAGACCAAAGGGAAGAAACTGCCCGTAGCGCAGTTGACAGACTAAAATATCTTGCCTTGGAGTGCAAACAGTTGAGTAACTGCAACGCCCAAACATATGAGAACCTCACCGAGAATACAGAGTTACGGGCATTAGAGTCGCAACTCAAGGAAGCAAAACATCACACAAACACACTACAGGCACAACTGAAGGCCTTGTCGGTCGTGGAAAGAATGAAGCGGTCTCAGGAGAAACACTCGCCTAGCAGCAGATCCATACGATTCAAAGCAGAGTGATGGAAGTTACTCAACAGCTTCAACCAGTGCAAGATAAGGCATGCCAATTATTCACAGAGGTTGAAAGCCAAGGAGCAGAGCTAGAACATGTTGTCATCGCAATAGAACAACGCCTAGAAGGGCCCGTGAACGACGCATTGATCCATAAGTTCACCGAGCAAGAGGTCGTCGCACATCACCAGGTCGAAGCAACTTGAGACAATCTCGAGGCCTTCGAAGAAGAACTGCTCAGACCATAGTGACTCGGGATGAGTCACGGGTGAGTGTTGGGGGCCTATTGGCCCTTGACCAACTTTTGGAAGATTCTTGGTCATATTGATCTATTTTGGGACTTCGACAGCGTGTCGAAGGAGGAGCGCAAGAAGAAGCGGAGATCAAGGGATCTTGGCCCACTTTTGGGTCCTTTTTGGGATTTTGGGATTATGTAACAGGATTGGGATGTCGGCCCATGGGCATACCCATGCTTAGGCCTATTTTGTAATGTATAAATAGAAGGCTAGGCAATGTAAGAAGTATTTGGATATGCATCTATGTCAATGTATGCTAAGTGCAAGTAGGGTCTGTAAGTGCTTTGTGCATGACTATAAGAGACTTACAGAGCTAAGTGCATGCCCTTGTAACAGATTGTAGAAGGCTGAGTGTTGTAACGCAAGGAAGAAGGATCTAGCGAGCTGCGCAGATCTTATGTCTTGTGCAGAGTAGAGTTTTGATGGCTATGTGCTTGTAACTGATTGACTGAAGATAATAAAGAAGAAGAGTTGGTGGACATAGCCCTAGGGTGGGGGTGAACCATGTAAACACTGTGTTTTTTTTCTTTGTTCTTGTCTTAATATGTTTGTGTATTCTTTGCTAAGTGCTTTGATGTATTCAGATAGATCTTCTTATGCTTAGTGATAATGACATGTGAGGATACTAGATCTGATCCATATGAATGTGTTGAGTGCTTGATCTGCAAGATCTGACCTACCTATTGATGCTAAGTGCTTGAGTATGTTATATCAGTGTGAATGTTGTGAAGCCATGTTTTATCAACGAAGTGATTATTGATTGTATATTGAGGGACTGATAGTGCTAAGTGCTTTATTAAGTAGTACAATCACAGATCTGTGTCCCAGCTAAGGTTGCAAACACCTGAGTCTTCAACCACCCCTGCCTCTACCTCGGGTGAGACTTCATCTGCTTCGCAGGTGTTGTCGAAAGGGTCGATTGTTAGGGCTTTGTTGGTGCGCTATTGTAGCGTTGAACCCTGGGTCTGCCCCTGTGCCAACAATTGGTAAGCAACAGGTATCAAAGCAATTACAACAATATATTCAATGTGAGTTGAACATGACAATAATGAGAATAGAAACTGGGTGGGGGGGATAATACTCGATCCCACAACCACTTGGGCTAGACCCAAATGACTAAAAATTTAAAATTGGGTCAACATATGATGTCAAATAACTTTTGTAATTTTTTTTATTGTCACATATGTATGTGAAGACATCTCTCCAATACGAAGTTGTAAAGTGCCTCTCGATGCAATTACTAGTTCCTAAGTAACCCCAAGTACGAAGGTTAGGGTAGGGCACTAACAGTTGTGATTTTAATACATCATTAATGTTCCTTCCCATATCATAAATATATATTTTTTGTAAATAAAGCCCAATTTATGCTCAATGAAATGAATATAAAACTAGATCAATACCAACAAACAATCTGTTAAATCTATATTAGACATTAAGATTTATTAAAAATGTATATCTTCAATTTTGATTTATTGATATTTTAAAGGTAGATCCAAAACCTTCCAAGTCAAGCTTGTTTTATGCTTAGAAACTAGAAGTAGCCTCTCTCATAATATCATACTTGTAAATAAAAAATTATCAAAGCTGAAAAGCTTTATTTATAATCATTATTATTCATTGTTATTTATATTCATGAAATATTACTATATTTTGTATCATTTGGTGATATATAATGATTTTGGATTTCATTTTATAAATATTATAGAAATGGTTGACAAATAGGTTCAATATATGTTGTTTGATTTTAATTTAGATCATAAATGTAAATAATGTAATTTGTTTCATGAAAATTAATTTGGCTATATATTATTTATTTATATGTAGCACAAAAATCATATAAGAAAATCAATATTAGATAGATTAGTTCACCTTGTGTTACTTTGTACTGTATTTTACTGCAAATGTATTTAGAATACTTGATTTTATTACTGTTAACTTTATAAAATAATTATTAATCTTTTATAACATTTTATTTATTTGTTGAACTTAAAGTGAAGGGTAATAAAAATGATAAACAAGGATGAATGTCAAATTCTAATATTTGAAAATCGTTTTGACTGGTAAAGTCTACTAAGGTATACATACCCTACCCCCTTCTAGATTTGAACTTGTGATCTCTTATGAGGAAACACATGTTCTTAACCATTAGGCCCACTCAGACTATGTGGGAGAGATAGGATGTGTTAAATATATTTTATTCAATTTCTAAATAAATAATATTTAATTATAAAATTGTAATATGTGTGTGTGTGTGTGTTGAGTATATTTTTTTCAAAATAAATAAATATTTATTTATAAAACTGTAAACATATATATGTTTGGTAAATTGTATTTTATTTGTATATATGTGTGTGAGAAAGGTTAATTAAACTTGGAATTATGAAATGAAAGTTAAGGACACTTGCATGTTGTGTACTTTGTATACAATTTGATTGAGTCCAATGATTAAAAACATATGTTTCTTCTTAAGAAATCATACATTTAAATATGAAGGA
>SNQJ01S0083606.1:0-19099 GCA_010110895.2 Picea sitchensis | reverse complement strand
ATGTTTTCATAGCGTGAGGCCCTTAAACAACCCTGACAACCTTAAATGTTTACTTAAATAGGATTCTCACAGTACATTTTTCCTCGAATTTTTCCATACAATGTTGCAGTGAATTTGGACAATATTGTTGTCCATCGCCACTCGCATAGGCATCATATGTTTCATACTTCTTCTATGCTTGGAATGCAATTTATTCATCATTGAAGATACATACATTGTTTACTGGTTCACTGGTTGCTTCTTGTTCGTTGGTTCATCGGTTCGTCAATTGTTGCTAGTTGTTGTTTGGTTCAACTTTGCAAGGTTGAGCTCTTGCACTTGCAGTTGGAACTATTGGTGCTTGTTTCTTGCTTTTTTTTTTTTTTCTTCAACATTACAAGTTTGGGGTCCTACACCCGTAGTTGGAGTTGTTTTTTCACTTTCCAGGGTTCAAGTCCTACACCCACAATTTGACCTGCGCTTTTGTCGTTCATCNGAGTAAGTTTCGATACCATAGTTTCATTCATATTTGTTCTTTTTTGTTTACTG
Source organism: Picea sitchensis (assembly GCA_010110895.2). Classification (NCBI taxonomy): domain Eukaryota; kingdom Viridiplantae; phylum Streptophyta; class Pinopsida; order Pinales; family Pinaceae; genus Picea; species Picea sitchensis. The sequence goes on along the minus strand of SNQJ01S0083606.1, from coordinate 18,571 downwards.
TTTGCAAGTCATCATATGTTTCAAATTTATTCTATGCTTGGAATGCAATTTGGTCATCATTGAAGATACATATATTGTTTATTGGCTCACTAGTTGTTGTTTGTTCGTTGGTTCGTTGGTTCGTCGATTGTTGCTTGTTGTTGTTTGGTTCAACTTTTCAAGTTTGAGGTCATGCACCTGCAATTGGACATGTTGGTGCTTGCTCACTAGTTTGTTTCTTGTTGCTTTGTTTTGTTTCCTTCGAATTTGCAAGGTTGGGGTCCTGCACCGACAGTTGGAGTTGTTTTTTTTTCACTTTACAGGGTTCAAGTCCTGCACCCGCAAGTGGACTTGCGCTTTTGTCGTTCATCATTAACGAGTAAGTTTCAATAGCATACTTTCATTTGTATTCGTTGTTTTCATTTTTCAAGTAAGAATGTTTAAATACTAAGAATGTTTAAGTATTTAATCATCATTCTTATCCTGTAGAATTTGCATATAGGTTGGCATATCTTTTTCTCCTGCTCTTAAATTTTCTTCTGATTTTTTCCCGAGGCTCTATAGCATGTGCATGCCAATGTTGTTTGCACAACTCCGGCTGTCATTTTTATAGAATTTCAAATCTTGGTCCTTTGTCGTGTGTAACAAAGTGGAAATCTAGAGCCTATATCGAGCCTGCCTATCCCGTACGGGAATCAAACACGTGTCTTTTGCATGAAAAATATGATGTCAAGCTTGTTGCCTTTGCAGGATGTTCTTGTAGAAGAAAACTGTAGATAGTTGTAGAAGGGCTAGGTATGGTACAATGGTGCCTAGGAGCTAATTGCACAAAATTGGCATATCTTTCCCTCCTGCTCTTAAATTTTGCTCCAATGTTTTCTCCAAACTCTAAACCATACCTACATGCCTTTGCAAAATGTTCTTGTAGAATAAAAATATGTTGAAATGGTGCTAGCAAGAGTAGTATTTCGTGGATTTCAAATTGAAATATTCAATCTCTATGCCACTCTGTGTGCAACATTGCTAACATAATGAATGTTTTCTCAAATGCATCACATTATTTACATCTGGAAAAAACCATTATCATTCTAGGATACTTTAGTGTTGACATGCTACAAAATAGTGCCATAACAAAACAATTGGAAAACTACATGTGCAATTACAATGTCTGCTTTCTTTTGGTTAAGATAAAACAAGTACAGAACACACTTATTGACCATATATGGTGAAATGTTACGATATCACAATACAACCTCTTTATCTTATACACAGACTGGTCTGACCACGATACAATTTGTCTTGTAGTTGAATTATGAAATATGCATCAAAGATATTACAAAATTGTATTTCCATGTCTCAAAGCATATATGGATACTTTGTTGCACAAAACCAAAACATTCAGCTACGACCATCCAACTTCTTAATATTTTATGGCTTGTAATATATTTTGGCCAGCAAACATTCTATATAATCACAGCCATAGATCAAGAAAAACAAAGGTTCATGCTTCTAACTCTCTTTTATTATATTCCTTTGATTCTCATTTATTATATGTACATATTACTTGTTTTCCCTTGCATACCATATTACATTCATTTTCATTGTATTTTGTGCATTCCCACATTGAAACAAACAGAATAACTTGACAAGACGAAGGACTCTTTACCACAAATGTAGAAGAGGAGATACAAAGGTGCATGCTTCTACTCTTATTTCCTATTCCATTGTTTTGCATTTCATTTATTCTCTGTATATTTGTTCTACTTCTTTGCACCTAATTTATTGTATGTAGATACTACGTATCTTCCTACATAATAACTTATCTTCATGTCAATTGTATTCTTTGTGCTGCCACATTGGAATAAATAGAACTGTATTTATTTTTTTACATGTCTTTCTACATAACAACTTACCTTCATGTCCACTATATGTTCTACATTGCTACATTGAAAGAAACAGATTAGTTGGAAAAGAGGATGAAATCTTATATGCCACAGCAGAGGAAGCTAAAGTATAATCTTCAAAAAGGTATACCAATTGTGATAGTAAATCAAACACACAAAACGAGTAGGTGGATAAAATATTGGACTAGAAAATGATGATTTGGAAACAATGGGTCTTTGTTGAGACTTCCCACTTCTGAACACTTCCCTCCTCATTTCTATTTTCCCACTCTCTATTACCCATTTTTTTTCCTCTTCTATACTTAACCAAATTTCCCTTTCTTTTTCCCCTCTACTTTCACTTTCTGGTTGCTTTGCTTAGTCGTTTTTTCCGAAAATGTATAAGTGCATGGGTTGGCGGTCTCATGGGTTCACATTTATACTCATGCTTCTATATCACGAGCCCAATCGATGGCTTCCTCATTCCATACTAAGTCACTTTTTCGATCGTGGGTTCCCGGGATGGAGGGCTCAAAATTGCGCCTCTAGCTTCGGGGTTTCCCCGATATACAGATTGGCTGTCGAACTCCCCCATCATGCATTTTTCCATGTTACACATTTTTGCAGTAAAAAATTCTAAGGCATACAATTTGATCGTCGGGTCCTCATGCTTCCTGAGTATCCCTTGACACCCTATTTCATATTCCATCTCCTTCGAGCCTGTAGGTGACATTCAGAATAATTATGGACAATATATAATGAATATTCTTATTTAGTCCTTCTGATGTTCATGTACACATGCTTGCATCAGAAAAAGTTGGACTAGTGACATGGGCATGAGCAATCAATCATCGCAAACATCAACATAATGACAAGGCCAAAGGTAAAGATTCATAAATTTTTCTCTTGATATAATTACCAAACAAATGTCATGACCTATTTATTCATCTATGCCATGATAAATATGTTGATTTCATCTGCAACACATACTTTGTAGTTCACAAGAAGTATCTATGAACGCAAGTTAAACGCCGAACATAGTGCAAGTTTTGAAGACTAAGAGGTCTGGTTACAAAACTATGGCTTGCATACTTCATCCAAGTTGTGCATCTACTTGTACATTTATGCCTGAAAAAAAATAATAATAATGCAGACTACTATTCATATTACTTTTCCTGTTCAAAAAATGTCACCAGGTCTAAACTTATAAAACCCAATATACTATCGATAGAAGTTTTGAACATCCTCTGAACTGGACAAGTGTTCTTCGGGGACATAATGGTCATGTATAACACCTACTTGGATAAGGCAAAAGAAACTATATGCATTGTGCGTGCTGACATGACAGACAATGAAACCATGATGACAGTCACATTGACTATCCCTACACAACTTGTCTAGAAACATGCAGAAAATATCTTTCCAGGTAATGGGATATCCATTACAAATTTTAATATATTTCCGAAAACAATATATGACGGGGGTGATTGTGATTGGATTATATCGCTCAATGAAACAAGTATTGTGGAAAAAAAGTTCGTGATTTGTTCAGAATATTGTTTCGTACCAGACACAACAATCAACCAACCTACACAGAGCAATGGCACTTACCCAATCAGAACCATTGGTGCAGTTGTCACACTCGCAAGAAAACTTGGCTCGCAACACATTATCCATATAAAAGATGGAAAGTTAGACAACGACAAGGCAATGCTACCATTATCCATATCCAATTTTATCCTTTAATTTCACATGTTCATATATCGCAGTTATGTTACACAACTATTGCATTGTTCCATGTTGCAACTGCAATTGTTCAACAACTATTCAATTTTTTTTTCCTCAATGGAACAACAATTGCATAAAGGGAAATTTCCACTTATGCTCTTCAAAAATATAACAAAGAAAAGAGATTTTAAAGAAAGGATCTTTTGCACAACCCAAGCAACATTTGTAACAGAATTACGAAAAAACATAGTATAGGATCTCAAGAAACTAACTAGCTCGACAACTATTGTGCATATACATCTACAATTCCATCCACACTTTGCTCATAAAAATTGCCTTGACCAATTTTCTGCATCTTTTTTTGTTGTGCAGTTGTATATTATATTATTCAATATATTAACTACTATGTTCACGTGCCAAGGTTGAGGGAGTTTTGGTTGCAACGAATGTGTACTCGACCTCCTTCGAGCATGTATGTGCCAAATGAAAATCTCATTCTTTTGCCTCTGCTTTCATAAATTATGGTACAATTGATTGTCTATGATGCAGTAAAAAATGCCCTTACATGTATAAACATTGCCTCAACGCTGACATATGAACCATCAGCAACACAATCATACCTTGTAAAATTAGACGACCTCTGTTACAAGATGTGCTTCCTAGGTTAACATAATTGCCATATGAAGTATACCTATAGAAAAAGGCAAACTGTGTCTACATGCTATGAGAATTTCAGATCCATAGCAAATTTATATTAAATGAGGACAATTCCATACTGCATATCGGTTGAACCAAAAAAAAAAAATCATATCAAGCGTTGGCAGGAAACGAACAATCTCATGTGTATATGTCCATGCTACCCAATGAGGATATGAATAGAGTTTTGCAGTGCCATGGAAAATTGAACTGGAAGCGCATAAGATTGTGCAGTCCAGGAATGAGAAGCATGAGGAAAAATCCCATACAAAGTATCCAATTGTGAATAAATCAGGTCCATCCTTTGAACCGTCAAAATGGCTTGCTCCTCTGAACGGAACCATCAGGCATTTCCAATAATATTGGAAATTTGGCATTGTTAGAACTGGTAATGATAGAACATAGTACTATCAGAAGAAAATGTTCATAGTGATATTGCTTCATGGTAAAATAGTAATCAACAAATTTCTTGGTTCCCATTTGGGGATTTGGTTATAGCTAGGATACAATGCCCAATCTATGTTGGTTTTGTGTTGTCTTGTGTTTGGCATACTTTTGTTCATGTTCTTTCGTGTTGTAGTTCAAGGTTCTCATGGGCCCGGTTTATGAGTTATGGCTAGATGATACATTTAGGATCTTAGCGATTTTTCTACGATCTTAAAGAATATACAAGACCTGCTTTTCCTTTTAATGTAATCTCTGTGAATCAAATGTAATATGTAGCTCATTTTAGAACTTTTACTTGATCAATGAAATTACCAAAATTCATCTTTAGAAATATTTTTTAAATAAAAGGATATATGCTATGTGAAGTCCAATGGAACTATCATATCAACCACATAAAATTAAAATTAAAATTCGTCGTTGTTATACTCATGGTGAAGTTGACAGTACAATAATTTTACTTGAACATCCCAAAATTAATTTTCCTGTAGCTTTTTGATGCTTCTCTTATGCAAACACATCCTGGAAAGTATAAGCATGACTCACTTTATCTATTCCTTGATTGAAGAGCTTGTTCACCTATTTAATGCACTTCATAGTTACTGTTAATACCATCAATGGGGCTTTGTTAACACCAATTCCCGCTTATGAAAATTCCCCTCCCCTTTCTTTTTTCCCTATGCTTTCCTTTTCTGGTTACTTAGTCATTTTTTAGAAAATGTCTAGGTGCACAAGTTGGTGGAATCACGTGTTCATATTTTCATTGATGATTTTATATCATGAGTCTGACCGACCGCTTCCTTGTTCCATATTCAACAACTTTTTGGATCGTGGGTTCCCGGGTAGGCGGGCTCAACATTGCGTTTCCATTGTTTCACCACCTGAAAACAACACCCAGACTTCCCCGATCTACAAATTGACAACCAAATTCCCCTTTATTTTTCTCCTTTACTTTCCCTTTTTGGTTACTTAGTCATTTTTCCAAATATGTCACATCCTTTTATATCACAAGTCCGACCAACCGCTTCCTCATTCCATACTTGGCCACTATTTCCATCATTGGTTCCTAGCCAGACATGCTCAACATTGTGCTTCCATTGTTCCACGACCTACAAACAACACCTGAAGTTCCGTGATATACAAATTGACTGTCGAAGTCCTTCATTATGCCAAGTTCTGTGTTACACATTTTACAATCAAAAGTTTAGAGAGATACAATTTTACCATCGAGCCCTCACATCTCCTAAGTATAACTTGTGACCCTGTTTTGAAGCCCAGCCGACTGCTTTCCATACTTGGCCATTTCTTGGAATCTCTTTCATGGGTTGGCAGATTCACGAAATGTCCAATGCTTAATCTCTCTTCACCATCCCCTCCATATTCACACTTCTTTATAGATATTAAATTATTAATCTTTAATGCTAATAGCTCATCCTGCAGGAACCATTAAGATTGTCATTAATGTTCGAAAGGTTGGAGGATATCTGTCATTAATACAAATTAAACCAAGATTTGTGGAGGGTTGTGTTATCCTTTCCGAGTGTTCATTTCAAGCATCATGGAATATCTTTCCTGCGTCGTCTGGTTGGCGACTTCATGAAATCTCCAATCCTTAATCACTCTTCTTCATCACCGCCACCTTTGCATTTTTTTCTAAGTATGCAATTAGTATGTTGTAATGGTAAAAACTCATTATGCATGAACCGTAGAGATTGTCATTGATCAGTAAAAGGCTCGAGGAGATCTCCCATTGATACACATTAAACCAAGATTTGTGGGGGGTTATATTATCCCTTCTAAATGTTTATTTCAAACATCATCTAGAGAAAATAGACATTCTCGTTAACTTATGGCAACAATTCGACAACAGTTATGCCCAGATATAGTAAACACATTTGAGCATGATGACCAGAAGTTCCAGTGGTCTGAGGAATATTCTTACCACCCCTTTCCTTTCACCCAGAAGAAAAGAAGGAGATGGTCTCTTGGTGCGCTGAGAGATATATTTCAAGACAAATAATTCCAAGGCAACCCTCCCTGCTCAGACAGCCAACCCCCTTGCGTTGATGGCCAGTGCATAGGTTGATGCGGTTGATTTCGAGCTGGAAGAAGATGATCTAATGGACAATGATACGGTGATGGATGATGGAAATGCAGATGTTTTTCCCACTCCTGGGCCCAAATTTAAATCCACCATAACATGGGGCACTTCTCGGCTCGACGATGGAAGCCCTGACAAGACCAAAGGAAGGGGTTTCAGAAAAGAAATTGACGCTTAATGCAATATCCGCTTTGCATCTTGAGAATTTGAGTCTCTCGGCTTGGATGACAGTCCTCTCCCATAGATATGTATCCTTTCCTTTCATTTTTATGGTTTTGGATTGGGTTTGGATTTGTCCCTAATGTAGCCTGTGTCCCTGAAGTCTTTTACTCTAAGGAAATGGTCCCTTGGTGTTCCCAGAGATATATTTCAAGCCAAAGAATTATTCAATTGTGGGACCACTCTCCTTTTCTCTGGATATACAATTAACATCTTAGGGGGTGAGGACCAGAAATATCAGTGGTACAAGGCATATTCCTACTACTCATCCCCTTTCGCCTAGAACAAAGTAATTTGTACCTCTAGAATTTATTGTGCAACATGTGTCCCTGAATTATTTTCCTGTAAGGAGGGGGTCTCTTGGTTCCATTCCTCCTAGAACGAAGTAATTTGGACCTCTCGAATTTCTCGTGCATTATGTGTCCCTGAATTATTTGACTGTAAGGAGGTGGTCGCTTGGTGTGTCCTCACTTTCAGTTTCTTTCTCTTCCTCTTTCCCTACAACGTTTTTTCTCTTCTTCCTCGTGGGAATCTTGTGAGAACTATCAATTTTACCACGAGGAGGGTTCTTATCTCCTCCCACGTTTGAAGAATTATGGGTTTCTTTCTTACTGGGGTGGTTCGTTTGACTGATGTTGTGGGATGTCGTACTCTTGGAAGTGGTGGTCGGGGATTGGAAACTCTTCTCATCGGGGCCTTTTCCCTATTATTTGTACAATTCATTGGTGCTTTGCAATGTCTCTAGGTCACCAACGTCAGGAGCAGGAGTGTTTTTTACCTATTTCAAGCCAAAGAATTATTCCACTGCGTAACCACTTTCATGTTTCTTTGTCATCTCAGGTCTTCCGCAAGATATTGAGATTGTGGCAGCCAACATTGACCTTCTGAGGAGAATACTGCAAGGAGTTCCTAAAAAAGCATGGTAATCAGTTTTGTATGCATGTCCAAGAGCTTTTCGATGGCTCTTGCAAGTTGTCACACTAGATGCACAACACAAAATTATATGCATGTTTTTTTTTTTTTGTAACTCATGTACCTATATTTATGAAAAATATGTTCAATGCTTCGATGCAAAGAACTCAGTCCAATGTCTATGGATAAATATATATTTCCCACTATTTGTTTTTATAGATTTACTATTTAAAAAATTGCCTTCAAATCTTGGTTGGTGCTTCTTTGCTGGATTTAACATCTCTTCTCGTTTGCATGGTTCGATAGTCTCATAATTCTTAAATATTGTATTGGCTCAAGTAATTTGATATAATATGAAGCATTGAACAATTATATAACAACGCATTATGTCGATTCCATGAGGCTTCTATGGAAACATAAATGAATTTCAGACAGTTTCAAACCAACATTCAATTATATTCATAATGCAGATAGAACATAGCAACACTAATTCACGATGCGGGAGTTGGGGCCCCGCCCAAGAAGTTTCATTTTCATATCAACTTTCCTAAGAAAACAATCTCTTATTTCCCTTTCGCTTCCTTGATTCCTTTACTCCAAAAGGAAACATTTTATTAGTTGTCCATCCCCTTACCTCTATTTGAACACTTTTACTTTATTAATGAAATTACCAAATTTCTTCTTCACGAATATTTTGCAAAAAAAAATAAAAATGATATATGGTAGTTGAAGTCAAATGGAGCTATGAAATCAACCACAATAGTAAAATTCAAGTTCGTCATTTTTATACTTACGATCAAGTTGAAAGTACAGTAAGTTTATTTCTAGATATGCAATTATTAAGCTTTAATGCTAACAACTCATCATCCAAGAAGATTAATACTTAAAATAATATTTCAAGGCATTGAACAAGTTTCAATAAAAACAAATCTTCAACAAAGCATTTGCTCACAATCTTTTTAATGGTACAAGCACAATAGAAAACGAGTAAGTGGATAAAATATTGGACTAGAAAATGATGGTTTTGCAACAATGGGGCTCGTTTGAGACCAATTCCCACTTATGAAAATTTCCCTCCACTTTTATATTTTCCCACTCTCTTTTATCCCCTTATTTTCCCTCTTCTATACTTAACCAAATTCCCCTTTATTTTTTCCCGTTACATTCTCTTTCTAGTTACTTACTCATTTTTCAGAAAATGTCTAACTACACGGATTGACGGACTCACGGGTTCACATTTGCACTCATGCTTTTATATCACGATTCTGATTGACCGCTTCCCCATTCCATACCTAGCCACTTTTTCGATCGTGAATTCTTGGGCAGGCGGTCTCTAGATTGCACTTCCATTGTTTCATGACCCAGACTTCCACAATATACAAATTGACTTCTAGACTCCCACATCATCCCCTCTTCTTTGTTAAACATTTTGCACTCAAAAGTTTCGAGACATAAAATTTGACCGTCGGGGCCTCACCTCTTCTGGGGAACCCTTTTCACCCTATTTTGAAGCACGTCCGACCACCTTCCATACTTTCCCATTTCTTGGAATCTCTTTCATGGATCATCGGGTTAGTGGGTTCAAGAAATATCCAATTCCTAATCGTTGTTTCCTGTGCCCGCCACCTTCGCACTTCTTTCCAAGTATGCAATAATTGAGGTTTAATGCTAAGATATCATCATGTAGAAACCGTAAATATTATCATTAATGAGAAAAGGGCTCTAGGAGACAGTCACACTGACTATCCCTATACAACTTGTCCAGAAACATGGAGAAAATATATTTCTAGGTAATGGGATATCTATTACAAATTTCAATGTATTAGCCCTTCTTTTCCCTCTTCTATACTTAACCAAATTCTCATTTATTTTTCCCCTTTACTTTCTCTTTCTGGTTACTTAGCCATTTTTCCAAAAATGTCTAACTGCGCAGGTTGGCGAACTCATGGGTTCACATTTTCACTCATGATTTTATATCACGACTCTGACCGACCACTTCCCCATTCCATACCTAGTCACTTTTTCGATCGCGGATTCTCGGGAAGCTGGGCTCTACATTTCACTTCCATTGTTCAGTGACCTACAAACAACACTCGAACTTCCGCGATATACAAATTGGCTGATGGGCTCCCACTTCATCCCCTCTTTTGTGTTACACATTTTGCTGTAAAACGTTTTGAGACATACAATTTGATCGTTGGGGCCTCACGTCTCCTGTGGAACCCTTGTCACCCTATTTTTAATCTTGTCTGTCCGCTTTCCATACTTGGCCATTTATTGGAATCTCTTTCGTGGATCGTCGGGTTGGTGGGTTCATGAAATATCCAATTCCTAATCGTTGTTTTGTATGCCTGCCACCTTCGCACTTCTTTCTAAGTATGAAATAACTAAGGTTTAATGCTAACAACTCATCATGCAATAGCCGTAAATATTGTCATTAATGAGTAAAATCATCGATGAGACAGTCACACTTACTATCCCTACCCAACTTGCCCAGAAACATGAAGAAAATATCTTGCCAGGTAATGGGATATCTATTACAAATTTCAATATATTAGCAAAAACGAGTCCGACCGACCATTTCCCTATTCCATAATTAGCCACTTTTTCAATTGCGGGTTCCCAGATAGGCGGGATCAAGATTGCGATTCCATTGTTTTGCGACCTACAAACAACACCCAAAAATCCGCGATATATAAACTGACCACTAGACTACTCCATCATGCCCTCTTTCGTTTTACACGTTTTGCACTCAAAATTTTCGAGACATACAATTTGACCGTCGGGCCCTTACCTCTCCTAAGTATCCCTTGTAACCCTATTTTGAAGTCCATCAGACAGATTTTCATACTTTTCCATTCCTTACTTGCTCTTCACCATCCCCACCACCTTCGCACTTGTTTATAATAAAAAAATGTTTATAAAAACATTATATATATGTATAGATATAATAATGTTTTTATAAACAATTTTTTATTATATATATATATTATAAAGACATACAATTTGACCATCGGGCCCTCACCTCTCCTGAGTATCCCTTGTAACCCTACTTTGAAGCTCGTCCGACCGCTTTTCATACTTGGCCATTCCTTAATTTCTCTTCCCCGTCCCCGCCACCTTCACACTTGTTTATAATAAAAAATTGTTTATAAAAACACACACACACACACATATATATATATATATATATATACATAGATGATTTTAGGGGCTAAATTTCGCAAATGGGCTAATTTTCCATCGTTTTCCCCAAAAAAAGATTCGCCAATTTCCATTTTTTCTAAAAACGATTCGCCCAAACTCCATAGAATAAAATTATCTTACCTTAAAATTCGCCAAAATTTTATAGAAAGTATATAAAATCCTTCGAAATTTGAATAGTTTTACAAAACTATCGCCAAACATTTTACATTTTGCATATTAAGGACTAGTAAGATTAGCCCATGTTTCTAAATTTTAATATAAATTTTCATCCTTCAAATCATCCCTATATATATATATATATATATATATATATATATATATAGTCTTATTTCTAAATATGAAATTAGTAATCTTTAATGCTAAGAGCTCATCATGCAGGAACCGTAAATATTGTCATTAATGAGTGAAAGGCTCGAGGAGATCTCCCATTAATGCACATTAAACCAAGATTTGTGGAGGGTTATATTATCCCTTCCGAGTGTTCATTTCAAACATCATGGAATGTATTTCCTGCATCGTCGAGTTGGTAGGTTCATGAAACCTTCAATCCTTAATTTCTCTTCATCGTACCCTCCACCTTCGCACTTCTAAGTATGCAATTACTAAGATTTAATGTTAATAGCTCACCATGCAGCACCCGTCGATATTGTCATTAATGAGCAAAAGGCTCTAGGAGATCTCCCATTCACATGCATTGGACCAACATTTGCAGAGGGTTATATTATCCCCTTCAACTGTTCATTTCAAGCATCGTCTCGAGAAAACAGATGTTCTTGTAAACTTATGGCACCAACTCGACAGCAGTTCTGTGGAGATAAAGTGAACATCTTCGGGCGTGAGGACTAGAACTTCCACTAGTCTAGGGCATACTCATACTACTCATCCCCTTCCACCCAAAATGAAGTAATTTGGACCTATGGAATTGCTCGTGCAGGTTGTGTCCCTAAAGTTTTTGACTGTAAAGAGGTGGTCTCTTGGTGCGCCAAGAGATATATTTCAGGCCAAAGAATTATTCCACTGCAGGACCACTCTCATGTTTCTTTGTCACCTCAAGTATTCTGCAAGATGTTAAGATTACCAGAGCCAACATTGACCTTCAAAGGAGAAGACTCCAAGCAGTTCCTAAAAAAACATGATAACAGGGTGGACCTCTTTCCTGAGTTCCTGGAATACCCGATGATAGTAACTGGAGATATCATAAGCTTGTAGGTTAGTTCATTTAGAAATCCATTCCGGGAAATTGCCTGGTTGTTTACAAGAATAACGGGACAAGAATCCACATCAAGTATTTCCCGCATGATTCTTTATATTTTGTATTTCACAGTCAAGGAACAAGCCATTTTTTATTGGGGGAAGATAATTTCCCTTGAAATTTGTTCCCAATTGTCACGATTCAAAGAGGAGAAGAAATTTAATATATCATCCTACTTGATTTTTCTGATATCGCATTGTTTTCCATTTCCAAAACTATTTGTGTCCAAGAAGGTAAACTGTTAATTCGACCCAATAAACTTTTGGTACCAGGCCTTGTGGAGGCACAAGGCCTCCCATTGGTTTTACGAGGTTTTTAATGACTTTGTCTTTGTTTTCAAAGATTTATTGTTAGGAAAGGATGCTCCCCGCATGTCTGACTAGGAAACCAAGTTTTTGGATAGGAAGGGGGCACTTGAAAAAATAGGGAATTACAGTGTGATAATTATTTTTGGCTCCAAGGAAAATCCTGCTTTCCTTCCATGTCACATTACAAACAGAATGTCTGTTACATAAATAACAAGTTAATACAACTATTGGTTGCATTTATTCCATAAGAAGAGAAAAAAACAGTTCATTCCTCTTCCTTGGAAAGTTGGGGACTTTGTGTTGAGGAACATCAACAAAATTGATGAATTCGCAGACCATTTCAACAACTTGAACCTAAGATATGTTGAAAGGCTAAGAGGGTTCAACCCTAATGGGATTTTTTTGAACATTTAATAGTAGTTGGTTTCATCAATTATTTTATCCAGACACGCCTAAACGAAGATAGAGACAATGACGAAAACACTCATGCTTCTGACGCCGGTGACCTAGAGACATTACAAAGCACCACTGAATTGTACAAACAACAGGGAAAAGTCCCCGGTGAGAAGAGTGTTCAATCCCCGGCTACCACTCCCAAGAGTACGACATCTCGGAGCATCACTCCAACGGCCCACCCCAGTAAGAAAGAAACCCAAAATTCTTCAAATGGAGGAGGAGATAAGAACCCTCATTGCACTAAAATTGATAGTTCTCACAAGCTTCTCGTGAAGAATAAGAGAAAAAACTTTGTAGGAAAAGCGAAAGAGCCCTAAATTGAAAGTGAAGACATGGAACTTGATACTGATCTGGATAGCGTATTCCACAATGTTGATCAACCCGGGGATGTGATCCAGCATATTCCCCCAATGGAAATAGATGAGATCGAAATTTTTTACGAAGATGAATCCTTCGTATTCCAGAGCGTTTATTTTTACCGTGAGTCTAAAAATTTAGTTATTGAAAAGAGATATGTAAGAAATAAGAAAGGGAAATCTCGTTCAGAGATTAACCTTAGGAACATGTGGTCGTCCCAAATTTCCCAACTTCACTGAGCAACCAGAGATTCTCTTGATGATTCCATTGGAGGCATTGAGGATGAGAATGTCAGACTGAAGGACTGAGTCAAGGAAGTGGAGGAAGATTGATTCTTATGCCACTGTTTGCCAATCCTTTAGCAATAACCATGCCTTCCAACCCTGTAGCCAAGTTAAAAGGATCCTCCAACCTCCTCGCATCATGTAGAGGTTATGTGGAGAACAATATCAATAAAAGAATGGATTTGATTACTCGGGCCTGCTAAACATCACAAAGTATGGCTTCCCTTGGAACGAGGGCACATTCTTTGCACGAACATTTGTGGGCGGATTTAAAAAATGAAGAACGTTTCTATATAGACATGGTCATCCCTTTTGGCGTCCATGTCAGCAACATGACATATATGAGAAGAAGAAAATAAGATCTCCCCTCCCCAAACTGGATCACTCAATTAAATGCATGCTGGAAAGAGAAAGTAAAGAACCTGCATCTCATTATCCAGTCATGTGAAAAATCCATATCAAATAAAGAAGAATTATTCATAAAGCTGACCGACATAGACTTAGCCGGAAGTACCAACGAGGTCCAATACACCAACTTAATCGTCAACTCCTTTCTCTTAACCAAGCAAGCCTTTGATGAACAAGTTGATATTTTTAAGGGGTTGTTTTTAGAAAAATTTTACAACATCCTTGAATATGGTGAAGATGACGTGGACAACTGGCTAGTGGAAAATTCAGTACAAAATGAAGAAATTGATCAAGCTCTACATAATCTTTCTATCGATCTAAAGGAATTAGAAACGGATCTTTTCAACATAAAAATCCAGGATGAGATCAATGTGGCCCCCATGAGAGGCTACATTGAAGAATGACTCCAAAGGGAAATCGACAAGCTCACCGACGAAGGGAAACAGACAGTTGGCACGACTCCAGTAGTCGTCAACGACAGAAATAAAAAGGCATAAGCGAGCAAATAGAAAAGGGGGAGACATATATCATCAGTGTAAGTCTATACTGATCACATCATTCTTTGTTTATCAATCCAATTATTCCACCTCTTTAAATAGAAATGTCTAACCAAAGACTGATACCTTCCAATTTCTTCTTTTCAGGTCTTTGTCTCTACCGTCGCTCACTTCTTCTTTCTACAATCCAATTTCTTGTACACATTTCTTTTATGGTCCACGAGAGCCCCAATCTCAGTCTATATGACAAACACATTTAAATTTCCAGGAATATGTAAAAGACAATATTATTTTTTGATATATTTCAAAGAAAACTATTTTTATCTTCTTTTATATTTATGTGCTCATAAATTTTTATCTTCAACTATATTGAATGCCAAGAGATTGTGTTTATTTTAATTTGATTAATGTGTGTGATTCGTGGTCCTATTTTCCAGGAACCTTTATTTCAAAAAAAAAAACATTTTCTATTGTTTTGTATTGCTTCAAGTCATTACGACGGATATTCTCTAAGACCCACATTTGAACTATACACGCCACAAGTAAAAAAAACATTTTCTATTGGTTTGTATTGCTTCAAGTCATTACGACAGATATTCTCTAAGTCCCACATTTGAACTATACATGCCATGGGAAAGAATTATAGAGGAGTACCACATCTATAAGAACGTAGTAGGATTCAAAAAAAAATTGTTTCTTTGGCACCACATATAACTTTATTTATCCTAACACATATAGAGACACGCAAGCCACATAATCTATTTAAAGAAGTGACTATAAAAATTGTACTTAACTCTAACCAGTTGGAAGTATAAAGAAATCATTATGAATGAATTTCATAAATACGTTGAAGAGATAAAACATGCAAGGTAGGAACGAAAATTTCGAACATGGCAAGTCAGACTACTGGTAAAAATAAAAGCAAGATGGATTATGAAAAACACAATATAATTAGAATGAAAATACTTTCAAAAACTAAATGGTTTCAATGCCACAATTGCTCTAGAAGCCACGTCTCATTTCCTGCATGAATACCACCTGTGTTTCATGTTGCTTGTCAGGTTTCCGTTGTAGTTTCCATTTGTATGTGCTACTTATTCCCCATCCCTACGCATTTATTCTCATTACAACTCAACAGGAACTGCACCGCCATGCAACACTTGTTTTATGTTAGTTTAGTAAAACACATCATCTGAATTTTTCACCAATGATAGAATGGATGATTTGCAACATTTTAGCAAAAATATATTCACAAACTTAATAAAAAAACTATTATAACAAGTTTGGAGGAAAAAATCAACTTTGATAATAAAAAATTATTATACATAAAAATATATTAATATTAAATTGTGTTTAGTTTTTGTTTGAAAAAAAAACTTATAACAATATACTAATCATATTTGCAAAAAAAAATTATTATTATATTATATTAAATGAATCTTATAAATTAAATTTTAAATTATTTATAAAATTGTTTTAAATATTATTATATTTTTTAATTATATATTATTAATATAATGATATATCAATCATATTTGGAAAAAAAATTATTATTATATTATATTAAATGAATCTTATAAATTAAATTTTAAATTATTTATAAAAATATTTTAAATATTATTATATTTTTTTAATTATATATTATTAATATAATGATATATTTTAATATAGATTAATCAAACTCAAAATAAGTGATAGTTAAGTATATATTTAAGAAATTAATTAAGTTATAGATTTTTTAAATTGTTGTAAAATACAAATTAACAAATATTAAAAATCATTTTTATGTTGAAAGCATATCTTAATGTTAGGTTTTCCCAAAAACTTGTTGACATGTTTTCCCAAACCACCTTTATCCACATGTAAAAGGTATTTTGTACTCTACCAGTTTTTCCCATCTCTGACTTCGTGCGGTTTTTGCCACCTGTAGCTTCTTGTGTACTTTAACTCTCAACTCTAGGTTTTGCCTAAATTTGAACTCTATATGCGTGAACTTTAACTTTGAACTTCGTTCAAGATTTATCTATTTGTCAGGTTGAAAGTGCAGGCTTTGAAATATAGGCATGTCAGGTTCTAAGTGTCTCAGTCTCAAGTTCCATCAGGGGAAGCCAAACCTCGAAATAACAACACCAACAACGACAGCAAAGTCGGTGGCCAGGGCTTAGGGCTTGGGCAAACACATCCCTTCTCTTTTAATACTTTCCATTGAGATTGGGCAGGCAAACAACAGCGAGAATGTAACCATTGCATCCAGCCTCATCCTTTTTAATACATCTCTTCCATCACAGTGAGAATGTGACCATGGGGGATGGCCTAATACTTCGTCAACTTCACCAGCAAACCAAGAACCTGTTCACCTCCATTGAATTAGAATTCTGCATTGTTTAATTTTTTATTCCTGTTGATGCCTGCTTTGCATTAGAGTTCTACATTATTTAATTTTAGATTCCCATTGGGGGCCTGCCTTGAGTTAAAATCCTGCATTTTTTATTTTTTATTTCCGTTAGTGCCTGCCTTGATTTTGAATTCTGCATTGCTTTGGTTTTTTATTTTGTTGCTTGGGGTTAATGGGAATATTGGCCATTCGGCTGAAATTGATTATTTTATGTTTTCAGGATGCCCTCGGGCATATTTTTGCTGGAAGGATCGTTGAAATACAGGATTTCCCTACATGGACTCGATTATCTTTTGTCTCATGCGCCAGCAATAACATGGTTCTCATGGATGAGTCTCTTCAGTTACTTAGTTACTTCCCATTGTGGAGACCTTGGATTTGAGTCGGAACCGTTTTGCAAAAATTGCCAGTCTACACAAGTGTATGCAATTGAAGTATTTAGACCTTGGATTCAACAGTATTCGGACAATATTGTCATTAAATGAGGTGGGGTTCATTTCAATTCTGTTCTGGGGTTAGACTGTAAGAGTTGCTCATGTAAATCATAGTTGCAAATGTTGTTTGATGCAATTATCTACCAGAGTACAACCTTATGATTAGAACTAAATCAATTTGGAGATGTCCAGTAGGTGTAGTTGTGTTTTCTGTTATCAAATTTCTCATAGACTCAAATTGGAGTTTTTCTCAACCTGCATAAATGTCTCATGTCTTCTATTTTAACTGTCATTCGTTTTGTTTAGAGCAGGTCACAGCCCAGATTACCAAGCTTATTCTTAGAAATAATGCTTTGACAACATTTCACGGGATTGAAAATTTAACCACACTCGAAGGCCTAAATCTCTCATTTAACATGATCTCCAAGGTTCGACTTTACATTGAAGACGATCTTCGATGAAATAATAAACCTACCTGTCTGTATGGAGAAAGGAGTTTCAGCTCGCAAGAGCTCACCTACAAAAAAACCAAGCAACATACTAGAGAGACCAAGAGACATCCATGAACGAGAGCTCGCACCATTTCTAAACCCTAGTCGGCAATGGCATCAGTAGTTGGTGTTTCTAACATCAATTTTTCATCTTCTATCATATCTTATTGTTGCTCATCTTCATTTTATGTCGTATGCTCACCTAACGCCTTGTACTAGGGGACCGTGGCGGCAGCGGCAATGGATGACATTGATGTTTTCCCTCTTCATGTCTTCCTGTTGGAGACTCGGTCCCCAATCCACCGGCTCGAGGATGAAGAGGAGAAACAATATCACTATGGGATCGTGAACTTGGACCTGGACTCTTCATTCTTGGACTTGGCATGGGAGAACCACCCCTGTTCTTCTGCCAAAAGGGCTTTCCCACCATATCTCCGCCTATAGATTTATGTCCCGAATTGTAACCCGAACTTGGGCTCGAGCAATTGCCAGATCCAAATATAGCGCCATCCAGATACGG
>SNQJ01S0083605.1:0-34827 GCA_010110895.2 Picea sitchensis | reverse complement strand
CTATACATAGCATGCATCATCATAGTCACAATTATATTAGTCATAATATTAAACCAAATGCATGTATCATAACATTCGAATTCATAAACATCTTCAAAATGTCCTAGCATATCTTCATGCACTTCATCTTATTATCTTCAAATGTTTCCACAAGTGCAACACAAACAAATTTTGATTGCATCTTCAGCAATACAATCCTTATCACTATGTGTCAAAACCTTTTTACTTTCATTGGCATACGAGCTTTCTCATCCAAGAGAAAACATAATACTCAACGAGGAAAGAATTGGGGACTCTCCCCTTCTTCCAACTCTTTCTACACCGCCAGGGCTAGAGTTCAGCCTAGTTGAGATATCTCTAAGGCCTTATTGTCTTTTCTTAATCATGGCTTCAACCAAGCCTTATCAGTTAAACACACTCATTTATTCATTTAATCATACTCGGGGGGTTTACTTGCCTCTTACCAACTATATCGGTTTCCACAACTGCTCTTTTTCTGAGCAGCCCTAGGTTAGGCTCATCCTAACTCTTAGGATACTTCAACATTCTTTAATAGCAAAATGTTTTGCCCATAATGAATCATGAACACGTGCATCTTGCACACTACCATTCGCTTATCAGAATTGGTCAATATTCATTTATTAGTCTTCTTATTCATTACATGATATTTTTCAAAATGTAATCTAGGATTCTGGTATATATATATATATAAGCTTGTGGCTTACTGCTTAATTCTCAGCAGTCATTAAGGTTGTGACTTCGTTTTCCTGATAGAGTCTTCACACAGTTCCTCCATAAGGAGCTCCTTCAGCATGCAACTTCCTTATTGCATATCCATCACTATTTGTGATGGCCTCAGCCTTGAGTTAGCTTTAGCTGTCTACCAAATATTCCCTTAAGGAATATAAACATGCATCTTTGTCATGTCCCTAATTACGCATTCTGGTTTTGTTAACTTACATCCATGATGTATTTAACCATATTCATAATCCTAAGCCTGCATGTAGCTGTCATAGGTATATTTCAAAACCCACATACATCTTTACTTTTAAGATCAGTCAACTCGGGATTGTTCACAATCCTTCTCATGTGATTCCCAAAGGCATACTCATTTGCCTCTTATTATGACAACATAACATCTTTTCTCATTTACCCTTCTATCTAATCATATTAGTATTCCCTGAGAAAAGGGAATACAGTCCCCTCAAGCTATTACTTGGAACAGAACTTTCGTGACTCTTCATAATGGGGTCAGCCATGCATCCATCGTATTTGTTTGATCTGGACAAGAGCGATTCTTGTTTTATATTTCCCTCATTAGGCAGTCACCTCGTGTCTTTAGTATACCTATATTCTTACATTATACATGTGCTTGTACATGTAATATCATTCATACCTAACTGGTATTAAATCAGGCTTTATATCAAGAAGCTTCACAATGAATTAAATCCATGCACTCAAGCATAACACACACAAACCTAACCAAACATTTATCATGCAAGCTCATTGCTTGCACCCCTTCCATGTCATTCAACACACGGACATATCCGACTTCTATATCCTTTTTTTTTTTTTCCAAGGATCTTCCAAGCATCCTTATGATCACGTATACACATTCATGTATATGTAGGTGCATCTATTGCACCTTTTTACCTAATGCATTCACTTGATAGTTTAATTTCATCATTAGTGTCCTTTAGTTTGAGACTTCAGTCACTTATAGGACTAATCTCATAGTCATACCTCGTGTTGGTGTTGTCTTCTCTCATGGCTATAACCAACCAGCGTCACTTTCCTCTTTATGCGACAATGTCTTAGCAAGAAAACTTCCTTGCTTCAACGTCCATAGGGTCTTACCCATCTCACTTTTTTTTGGTCATGAGGAGTTATATACTCCTATTTTAATATAAAGCAATAATTATACAACCAAGGATCCTACCTGATCCTCTCAGATTCCTTTAGGCCCACAAAGGTATTAACCATTATATAACCAACCATCATCAGTGCCTAATGTTCCAGTTGCCCATGCTTAGAGGTGACATCACTAACATCAGGTTTTTCAGCTTTCGGGCTTCAACTACCCTTGACAGAACCCTGCCACCTTGTCTTACCCATCTCACTTTTTTTGGTCATGAGGAGTTATATACTCTGATTTTATTATAAAGTAGTAATTATACAACCAATGATCCTACCTGATCCTCTCAGATTCTTTTAGGCCCACAAAGGTATTAACCATTATATAACCAACCATCATCAGCTCATGTTCCAGCGGTTCATGCTTAGAGGCGACATCACTAACATCAGGTTTTTCGGCTTTCAGGTTTCAACTAACTTCTCTTGACATAACCCTACCACCTTCATCTATGCACATTCAAGTCTTATTATCAATGTTAATTAGCATATCCTTACTACAGTAAGAGTAGTCGCCAATTGACAAAGGTTACAAAGAAATTCTTCAAGGAAATTCAACAAGAATTCCCCAAAACACAAGTTCAATCTACAATCCTTCTCCTTATGAGTAAAATGCGATAACTATATCTCTTTGTTTACTGCACATGAGCCCAAGCAGCTCAAGTAACCATGCTCGATACTCAATTTGTCACACAACCACCGGGCGACAACTAATTTTTTGTCTTTCTTCAAGGGACAAACTCTCTAATTTCTACTGGCCTATAATACCATCCCTTCTCTTTATCCTCCTCCGCGACCACAACTTGGCCTCTTTAGCACAGTGCCTTTCGCAATCAAGGCGAGTTGGAGAGTCGTAAGGCTCTGACTCCTCTCTTTTCTCCAAACGACAAGCACCAAATGCGATACACGGCATGGCTCCCTCCTCACCAACACCTGCTACATGTAACCGTGGGTTAGGCCAAACACTAGCACTACTCACAACTCGCGACTTCGCGGACTTGAGTGTTCAACTCGTTCTCCTTTTGCTAATCCTCAAACACGAAGCGTCAACGCTACGCGGACTCACAAAGCCGGAGCGCGCATATGCCACTTGTCTCCTCCATTGTATTCTCGACATGAAGCCGTGGTCGCCGCCCGCCGCATTCCAGACCTCGAATTTGACGTTTCGCGACATTAGCGATTAAGGTGCAATTTCTTCACCCTTCAAAACCTGAACATGATAAGTCAACAATGGGTTGACTTTTCCCAGCGACATGTCCACCATCTGCCAACCACACGGTCCCCAATTAACGATGTGCCATAATTTGTTCTCGCGACGAGCCCTCGATACCGACACTTCGCACCGAAAAGAAACTCTTCAACCTTTTGAACTCTCGGACACGCTGAGCAATACCATCACGCGAGATCTAATCCAACGGTTCTCGCGGTTTGTATCCAACCTGCCTCATCCTTTCGCGATTTCGCCAGACCGAAGTCCTTAAAATCTTGCTCGCGACTCTTCGAAGTCGAGTAAGTGAAACGCCGAGATTTCTCCATCGCGTCTCCTTGATGGACGACCATGATCAAATCACGACTTCGCACATCGCTAGTTCAAACAATATGTTCTTTTGACCTTCTTGCTCTACGAGTCGGCGAAATGCTGAGCTCGCCACGCATCCTCTACAATGGACGGTTTGATTTCCTCTTCGAAGAGTTCGTGATTTCGTGACTCGCATGTTGTAAAGTTCTTTCCTTCGAGCCCCCAACTCTCGAAACGCCGAAATCTCCCTCTAGACAATCGACGGTCCAAACCAATTTTTAATAATCCACCACGATCACGTCTTTATTTCGCGTATCGTGAGTTGGTGTACTCTTGCCCTTTGACCACTCCCAATCACGATTCAGCGAAATGTTGCCCGATTGCCACGCATCCCTCCTTTGGTACTTCCATCAGTCGACATGTGTCCAACTTGATATATGACGATCTAACTTTTCGTCGGGATCTCGTGTATCATGCGTTCGAAGGGATCTCTACCTATGTTTCCCCGAACGCTGAAATCCTCCTTTGGGAACGAAGCATTAAGGTTATCGTTACTTCTGTAGATCTGACGGTTATCCGTCCTCGTATCTTCATTCCTCCAATATCGATCGCTTTTCCTTTGGAACCTTCGCTGCTTCCAGTCTTTGAATATTTTTAGCCTCCAAAGGTTTTGAACCTTTGTCCCTTCCTCTAATCCAATCTTGGTTTAAGGAACACTCGGCAAGTGTTATCCCTCTTGAGCTTTCATATCAACTATGAAGGACTTAAGTATCTTTGTGCTCTTTCTTTCTAGTTTGGTCGTGCTTCGGCCCTCCAAGGACTCCAAACGATAGGGAAGGTTTACATGATATACGAAACTGTTCACTGGCCGACGAACACACGCTTTGTGACTCGCTTATGCCACCACAAGACACAAGTATTTACTTAGTATATAAAATATATCCTAACCATATGATTTCTCGCTCACTATACAACCAAGCAAGAATAAAAGGAATACAAGATAATATCCATTAAGAAGTCATGCACAATTCCCGCAACATACACAATATAGCCAATTCATAAATAGTTACAAATAAATTACACAGGGCAAGAGATCACTTATCTATTACAAGTTACCGCCAACCAACTGACTATGGGTGTTCTTCCTTCCACTGACCATAGGCACGCAGGCATTCATTCTTAGCACTCGCCACCGCGTTGCCATGATATCACCAAGGAATTTCACACTTCTCGAGGGTTCTTCATCCGTTTTCGCTTCTGTTTGGGTCTTGTTCTTTGTAACTCAGAGATTTCTCTCTCGTTTATGGCCTCGATGAGGTTTCTAATATGATCCTCGGCATCAAGCTCAAGGCCTTCGGGCCAGGATTCAATCGGAGAGCTTTGCGATTCTCCCTGGCGAAGCTAATTTTTTCCCTGCGTCTCCTCTCCCGTGTATCCCCTCTTACCTGAAGGTTTGCCGACTCATCCCGTTCTTCACGGCGAAGCTGTGTCCGCAGTCTCGGGTGGTACTTCGGCCTAATAAACTCCATGTTTCCATTCATCGGGTGGTGATAATCTAACCAACGTTCTTTTCTTCATTAACTTATTTCTCTCGTTGGGATCCGAAGGAGGTTTTCATTCTCATCAAGGGAAATTTGGGATTATTTTCATAATGAACCCTCTCTTATAGTTTTCACATTCTTCCTCTAGTGATATCATGGCCAATACTTTCAAGGCTTCACCCCACAACAATTATTGGCAACTCAAATAATACATTTACATTTTCTCATGCATTAACATGGTACTCCTATTTTATGATTAATTTAAGCAAAAGTTAAGGGGAAATAGGTGTTACATGACTATATTTCATTCCAAGCATAGAAGACATATGAAACATATGATGGCTATGTGAGTGGCAGTGGACAACAATATTGTACAAATTCATTGCAACATTGTATGGAAAAAAAAAAAAAAAAAAAAAAATCGAGAAAATTAATATTGTGACGGACCTATTTAAGTAAACATTTAGGGTCATGCCCTGTTTAAGGGTCTCATGCTATGTAAACATTTAAGCCGTCATGCCTCAAGCATAAGGTATAAGTGCAAACATTTAAGCCACAAGCCTATTCAAGTACCTCAAAAGAGTGTCAATGCTCAAAACTCTTCGACACGTAAACATTTTAATAAAAAATAGAAATAATAAAACATTAAAAAAGCTGCCGATACTAAAACTGCATGTAAACATTTCAATAAAAATAAAAATATTAAAAAATGCTCAAAACTTTAGGAATATCGAAGCTAACAATAAGACTTCAAATCTATTCTCCAATGATTACATATATGTTTTTTTATTATATAAAAAATAATGTTTCTTTAGTTCTCTAATTTGAACAATAGAGATGATGTAAAAATTTATAGTCAAATGACATATTGATACGAAGTCAAGGAACTACGGATCGCTATAATCCCTCTAGTCCTACTGAAGTGACTAATAATACCTTTGAATTTCTCCACCTTTAAATCCATTTATATAGTCAAATATTTTAATTTTACCATGATTTAAAGTACATGCACAATAGAATAATCTCTTTGAAATTCTCCAACTTTAAATCAATTTATATAATAAAAAGTTTGATAAAATTCTGAATTAATAATAACATTTAAAAAATCAAAAATGTATACTACATAATTACAACACTAATAATTTGTTTTCAAAAATATAATCTTTTCTTTAAAAATTTATAATATTTATTATCATTTTCATATATTAACAAGGGTTGCATGACAATGCAGTCCCCAAGTAATTTCTAAATGAAGATGATAGTTGACACCCTATAATTATTGATGATGATGATTAATGGAAACATGAACACACGTTAACTAGAGGCTAGTTTCATAGTCTTAACTATACCGTAAAAAAAGATTGGAATTGAAAGAATTTGACCTACATTCACAATGACTGGAGGAAGACGTGTTGCTCCATTGCACTTACTTTGATGTGGATGTTGTATAATTTTGGGATTAACCTAACTCCATGACACTTACTTTAATGTGGATGTTGTATAGTTTTGGGATTAACCTAACTTTCCTTCCAATTAAGTTAAGCTTGACAAATGCAAATTGCATTTTAAAAATATTCAATTTTTTCTTTTTGAAAATAAACATTTCAATTTTAAGAATATTTATTTATTACATAATAAATATAATCTAAACAATATATTAGATAATAAATACAATAATAAATAATATATTAGATAATAAATATAATAATAATAATAATAATAATAATAACACACACCTATTTTAAGGTCAATGCTAGCCAAAGACACCAAATTGGTGTATGAGACCCCTTGTTTGTGGGACACTGCACTCTCCACCCAACGATTTGGAGTGGTAAAGTCTACTTTAAGGTATACATACCCTACTCCCTCTCGATTTGAACTTGTTACCTCTTAAGAGGAAACATATGTTCTTAACCATTAGATAAATACAACTTTATATTTAGATGTGGTGATTTGTGAAATTCATTGATTGTGTAATTACTTTATATATTGAAAGACTTGAAGAGAGCAATAACACTTCAAATCTCTTACTCAACCAATTAGAATGAGAAACACAAATATTTTTATTATATCCAAAAATATATATTTGTTTTCCTATGTCAAACATTACATTGCATACACAAATTTATGGTAAAAACAAATTAATGTCACATAAAAACAAACTTCATTGCTATAGTCCCATGGGAGTGACTAATAACTTGTTTTCCAAAAATGAGAAATTAGAAATGAGAAACACAAATATTTTATTATATCCAAATATATATATATTTGTTTTCCTATGTCAAACATTACATTGCATACACAAATTTATGATAAAAAACAAATTAATGAAATTAGAAATGAGAAACACAAATATCTTTTATTATATCCAAATATATATATATTTGTTTCCTATGTCAAACATTACATTTCTGCATACACAAATTTATGATAAAAACAAATTAATATCACATCAAAACAAACTCATTGCCATAGTCCCATGGGAGAGACCAATAACTTGTTTTGAACAATATAACCATTTTCTTAAAATTTTATAAAATTTATTATCCTTTCTTAAATTACACTCTACTTATTCTCATTTATTATTATTTCTTACCATAATAACTTGAAAACTATTATCACTCTCTTAAAGTTTTATAAAATGCATATTCCTTTCCTAAATTACATTCTTTAATTATCCCATTTATTATTATTTCTTACATTAATAACTTGAAAACTATTATCACTCTCTTAAAATTTTATAAAATTGGTTATTCTTTCTTAAATTACACTTTAATTATCCTTTCTTAAATTAATAACTTGTTTTGAAAAATATAACCCTTTTTTAAGGTTTAATAAAATTTGTTATCCTTTCTTAAATTACACTCTATAAGCGCTTCGAACTTTTCGAAACCGAAATCTGTGCAGGGAGATTGAAGGCGTCCTTGGCGTCTTCCTCCCATTGGTTTGGTGAACAGCTAGTATGTGTAGTCAACGTCATAATAAATGTGTGAAGTTATCTAAGTCAATGGTGTTGTTGTCACAATAAACTCCTGAACTATGTGCTTTGTCTAAAACGTACACGTCTCTTTTAACTGAGCTGAGTTGGTGACATAATAAATTCCTGAGCTGTTTGCTTGTTCCCACAAGATAGTGAGTAAAACGTGCACGTCTTTGTTAAAACTTAGGTGACATAGTTTATTCATTTCTTCTCAAAAACATATTACATCATTGCTTCTAAAACATATTACAATCTCAAATTCAGGTGATCATAGTAAGAAAATATATTTAGGAGCAACTATTAAGAAAAATCAAGATTGTTAGGTGCACAGTTAAGGATTGGTTCATATCAGTTTAGATGTGAGACAGATAGGTGGAGGTAGGTGGAGGGTATTCAAAGAAGTTTGGGAGGAGAGAACTGGCATATTCTGCAATAAGGGTGTAGTGGAGATGGATTGATACTTGGTCATGGAATGGGCAGCTTACGAGGATATCACAATCAGTGTGAAAACAACTTAAAGGTAGACAACATGCACTATCATGGAATGGGCAGCTTAAGAGGATATCACAATCAGTGTGAAAACAACTTAAAGGTAGACAACATGCACTATCTATTTGACTGGGATAAAATCAACCAGATTACTAATCTTCTAGTCAAGATTCTCAGTAGAAGAACCCAGGTTAAAAAGAGTGTAAAAATGAATTAAAATTGTTATTCTCTTGGTCCCTTAGACTGTTGAACCTAGTGAACATCATCAAAATCAATCAATCATCACCCTGTACCTAGACCCAGCAAACTACAAAACCTCCATAAATTGCATGCCATAACAACTCCAACTATCAACAACTATCACTTCATAATGGCAAATAATTGATACACAGCAACCCCATTATAACACTCTTTAATGTTTTTTCTGCACAATTGGCTCACTATTGGAGCCTTGTTTCTTTGTTCCGTGACAGGATTTATAAGCCTGTTTTGGATTTGACCATTGCTCTTTATTCTTAATTGCAAGATTAAGAGCCCACCTCTTTCTCTATATTTTTTCTAGGTTTATAAGGAAATTCCTTTGACAATTCAGTTTTGTATTCATTCAGTGGGCATGTGAATCATGAGTCCAGAGGGAGGGATAAATTTTACTTGATGGAAAACGATTAGGTAGAGACATTGGGAATATATGATCATATATTAAGTTTGATAGTTATTATTTTGGACTTGCAGAGTGTTTCTATCCAAACAATGAATATGGATAATGAGATTCTGCATACAGTGATGGCGGGTGTAGTTGTTTGGAGTGCAGCATTCTTTATTATTAGAACTGTAATGTGGAAAAAATCATTTGATTTCTGCAATCGCCTTGTATCACTGATGCATGCGGGAGTTGCAGTCTGGATGTCATCTGCTTCTGTTAAAGATTGGAGGCATCCTCTGGAACCTCTGGCTTCTCCTTCTTCACCGTTACAGGCATGGCTCAAAACCTCATTGTTTTCGGGGTTTAACTTTTCCATTAGATTTTTTCTGTTTGCATCCTTCTCTGAATGAAAACTTTTGCCGGTCTGGTTTTTAAATTCTTGATGTATATTTTTATAGCTTTATTTAACATTGTATACAAAAATAATTTTCAGAAATTGACCGTAGCGTAAAGATAATATAACACTATAGGGAATTTCTTCTTCTGTAAAGTGTCACAGAAAACCTACATTTTTCAATACCTAAAATCTTTGTCCGAAACACCATATCAATTGAATGTTCATGTCTGATGGTAGCTTCTGAAAGCGATGGAAGTTTGCTTTAATTTAAATAATGGATATTTTTAGGGCATTCACTGTTGCAACATGGAATACTGGGATTAATATTTTCAAAAAGTTGCTAAAGGGGTTGGATGGATTTAATGGTTAAAAGAAAAGTTGGGAGTTTTTATTATGGGGTAAGGTTAAAGGGGTTGGATGGATTTAATGGTTAAAAGAAAAGTTGGGAGTTTTTACTATTAGGTAAGGTTCAATTCTTGTGAGGAACTAACCTGGAGCTATGGAAACACCTTGAAATTATGGTGAAAGTGAATACTTGCCCACCAAAAACTTTGCCAATCTGAAAGCTGGTCCTAAACTTCATGTGATAGCATCTTCCTTACCATACTAACAGCCCATGCCTTGGTCCTAAACTTCATGTGATAGCATCTTCCTTACCATACTAACAGCCCATGCCTTGTGAGCTCTAACATCCCATGTCTTGTAAGCTCTGTGTTGTGGTTGTTATCTGTGATGCAATTACAAGCTATAACTATATAGTGGCAGATCCTAATGGTGGTGTACGCAACTCAAATGTCATTTTTTCGAAACATCGTGAAGCCAACAGGGTGTTAACTTATTAATTTGTGGTCTGCCCCACCTGTATGTCAAGTGAGTTTCAAAGAGAGAAGGCTGCATGTAAGTCCCAAACCATTTTGTCATAACAAATGCCCAAATCTGCTGTTTCCAGTGCAGTCCCTCCAGACATGTTCGTTGAATTGTTTAAAAAAAGATTAAGTTATTGGCAAACAAATGGAGTTGTGATTATTATTATTAATATAGCTTTTAAAAACTTTGTTTTGAGAAATATAAATACTCAAATTTCTTGTCAGTTCATGACGTTGCAACATGCTCTTCAAGCAAAGGAAGACTATTAGACCGTTCCTAATCATCCTAAGTAAGGTTGTAACCATTCGTGAATTCACTAATGTCCGTTAGATCAGGATTTCTTTCAGATACAAATGCTATTTTATGTAATCTTCCAGTGAAATGTTATATACAAATATATTATGTCTCGTATCTCGTACATTATTCTGTGCAAATGTTCTTATTTGAAAATTTTCTGTTCGGTGCAACCTAATTCGTTTGATTTCCCATGCTATGCAGGTGTTGGTTTTGTTTTGATTTTCTAGTGTTCACGTTACTGAATTCGAGATTGGTTTGACTCTTCTTAGTGTAAATTCAATAAATAATTTTCTGTTTGTGTTATTTTTAGAATATGATTTAATTTTTTTGGATTATATAGAAATAATCACTCAAATTAGTAGACCTAATAATTTTTTAAGGGATTTCAAACAAATGTCCCATAAAAAAATCGCTTCAAATTTTTATTTCAAAAACATTTAAAATAAAACTTAATCTAGATTCTATACCCCAATTAAATGAATTGCTATATAACCTACAGGCCATAATCTAGAAGGATCCTGTCCTTGTATGCATTGAATGTAATCAATGCAGTGGCAATTAATGTGATAGATGAAGCAAGCTTTATAATGGCATCTACTTAAATGTCAATACCCCAATAAGTGAATTGCTATATAGCCTATAGGCCATAATCTAGAAGGGTCCTGCCCTTCTATGCATTGAATGCAGTGGCAATTAATGTGATATATGAAGAAAGCTTTATAATGGCATCTCTTAATGTCAATTTTTTAAGGCTCTGGAGATTCTTAGCTCTACACTTGTAAGCCTTATTTTTCCTCAGTTATTTAACATTCCATTGAGTAAAATTCTGATAAATGCTTATCTTTAAGATTCCATTGAATAAAATTCTGATAAACGCTTTACATTGTCTTGCAGATTCGAGCATTGGCCGTGAGCCTATCTTATTTCATTTATGATTTCTTTTGTTGCCTTTTCGACTCTCCTATCAGCATTTCAAACTGTATCCATCACACAGTCAGCATACTGGGTCTCCTTGGAAGCATTACTTATGGTGTAGTATGTTCTTTTATCATATTTGTCCACTCAAATTTTGATAGGTCACTAAAATATAGACATGAATCTCGGTCCATGTAAAATGATTTATAATATTCACACTATTAACAACAATCAAACACAAATTTAAAAGTTGAAGACAGGTAAACCTAAAATATACAAGGATCAGAGAGGACATGAATATCGGTCAATGTAAAAAATGATTTATAATTTCACATTATTAACAACAATCACACACAAATCCAAAAGCTGAAGACAGGTAAACCTAGATCCATGGTATACTGTCAGTGACCATTGTTGTCTTTGGGATTGCTGACAACATTCAAACACAAATGCAAAAGTTGAAGACAGGTAAACCTAGATACACGGTATACAGTCAGTGACCATTGTTGTCTTTGGGATTGCTGATTCTTTTTTCTTGGAATTTATTAGTGTAGTGTTCCTGTAGAAAGACTTTTTTGTTTTTATACAACTGAGGTAATTTAATTTTTAAGTTTTCATTTTGTTTTGGGTATTTGTTTAAAATCTGACTAGAAATTTAAAATAATAGTTGTAATTGCAGATTTAAGTGGTTGGGATTACATATTATAGATGTTTTGGGATTTTTAGTGTTGAATCTATGTATGCATTTAAAAATGCAATTTAAAGAACAAAAAGTTGTGATTTAGTACAAATTTATATTACCAGATTTTGATGATAATTGCTGAAAAAAAATCATAAACTTAGAAAGTTTAAACTTTACCACCCAAATTTGGAAAGGGGTTTTGTAATTCTAACATTATTAAGTTCATTACTAGAGTCAAAACTAACTCTTAGAGGAACAGTTACATCCATGCCTGTTGTTATAAAATTAATGAATTCCAAAGATATGCTATGATAGGCTTAGGAGCATTTTGGTGAAGTTTGTGGGCAGATTTATTGGCTCCTATTATTCAGCATTCACTTGAAACACATCAGCTAAAAATAGAATATGGATAGGTGCTTATTAATGTGATCAATTTTATGTAATTGTTTGAAAGATGCTATATATCTATGTAAGTCCGTAGAGGCAAGGTATGGGATGAGTATGAGGAATGACTATAAACCTGTTTTTGGCTGTTGTAATTCTCTGTGATTGATGCTGTCTTTTGTTAATTTCTGCCATTAAATCTATTTGTTATTATGTTTCTGCTGCCCAACATTAGATTGTGTTTGACCACATTTTTATTTATTAAAAATAAAGATGTTGCACTTTCAAGTTCAAAGATTTTATATCATTCAATACATTATTTAATTTAATTTTAAAAGAATGGATTTCATAACATTAATAAGAATATTTAGAAAATTGTTAATTAGATTTAATTTAGGTGGTGAGAAAAAATATTGTTAATCTCTCCATTTAAATTTATTTCTTACGTTAAATTCTTAACCACTATTTTGGTAAAATATCTTGCACCGACTTGAACAGTGTGTAAATATTAAATGATATTCTGCATGCTGAAAGTGAGGTGTTAGTTTTCATTTGCAAGAATGTATCCATGACTTATACAATGTATAAGTATTAAATTATATTGTGCAGGTTTAAGTGAACAAAACAAAAGTTAAACGAGTGTGATGATAATTTTTATATCAAGTTCAATGAGAAAAGTTTTCTGCAAATATTTCATTGAAAGGAAATTTATCTCGGCGTTTGTTTTAGTGTGGGACAGAGTTGGTAGGATCCTTATGGTTGACGGAAACTTCAAGCCCGTTTCTGCACATGAGGGAGCTGCTAAAGGAGCTAGGCTACAAGGACACCAATTTGAATCTCATAAATGATGTGAGTAGTAACTAGGTGGATGATTAATCTATTGCCATATTATATTTTACAATACATAATTTATTAATTTCTTTCAATCTGATTGGAATATTTTATAAATTGCAGATTTGCTTTGCGTTTATCTATACATTTGCTAGAATTATCATTGCACCATATCTGACATTTGTGACATTGAAAGCAGACAATCCTTTCATTATCAAGGCAAGTAATTTCTCTTTCTTCAAATTTTAATTTTCACAAGCCATGAACACGACCAATTGAACGTTAAGTTCTTTCATTTTGGCGTTCTGAGCTTGCCAAAATAAGGTCTCAAATGTGGTTTCATGTTTGACCTCGTTCTCGTTAGTGGTTTGGAAGGTTCACAGTGAATTCTTCTGAACAACTTAGTCTCTAAACTTTCTATGTTTTTTTACCCTTTTTAAAGACATTTTTGAACATTTTGATCATCCAGTTTAAGAAACCAGCAACGGTTTATGGTCTTTTGCTATTCAAAATATGTGTTGCAGAACTGGCAGGATCTTGCTGTCTTGTGGAGGCTGATGCATACTACCTAGCCATGTTTGAGCACAATATATGCATATGATGCTGATAATTCTCAGTTGATGTGATGTGCAGGGAACAGCGTTTGGCCTACAGGTAGTCAGTATCTTTTGGTTCTACAAGATAGTTAGAATGGTATACTACAAACTGGCCAAAAGAAGGAAAGGCGCAAAAAGTTCCTAAGTCAAGTGTAAGAAAGGACAGGGTGGCGCACTTTTTCTATGGTTATTAACATATTTCTTCACATTGTAGGGTGATGATTTAGCCTCCTCAGCATGCAATACTTTGCAAAGGGAATATTGGTTAGTTGCTGGGACAAATTACATGCATAGAATTCTTTAAGATTTTTATGACATGAATGGACATTTATTTGTCCAAATATGATTCGAGCAAGATCAATTTTTCATTACATTTCATCTTAAGGGTAAAGTTTCCATGTAACCTTAAAAATAGTTTATTGATTAAATTGCCCATGATGATTAAAACTATTTAACATTAAGATTGTATAATATAGCGATGATGTAGGGAATTTAGCATATTTTTGGATTTTGGAAAACTTTTGTGATAATTAAATCATTTTCCTTAAATATAAAAGATAATGTAGTTAAGATTTTAAGAAAATAAAAATAAAATTTCAAAATTTATTTTTGAAATTAAATTATACAATTTCTTGTATAAAAATTTATAGCACTTCATTTAGAGCATAATTTACATTTAAAAATTATTTATAATTTATATTTTGTAATTTATGAAATCTTACCAATTATTTTGAAAAATTATTGAATTATACATGTTATCAATAATTCAATTACCATCCTAGATCGTAGGTGCATTTATTGATGGGTAGAAGAGTTAATGTCTTTATCATTTAGTCAATCAATAATTAAGTATATTGTAAGATGATATTTGTACAATATTATTGAGTTATACAATCATTATCAATAATTCAATTACCATTCTACATCTAGGTGCATCCAAGTTGTTGTGTTTATCATTTAGTCATCAATAAGTATATTGTAGGTGACATTCGTACTAATCCTTTTTATTGGGTGTTGTGTTTATCATTTAGTCATCAATAAGTATATTGTAGGTGACATTGGTACTAATCCTTTTTATTGGGTATTTGGTATTATCTATGTTCATGAAAGAATAATTATTTCTAAGTTAAAAAAAAACCTTTTTTTGTCAATATGGAAAATTTATAACCTCAAGTTGCCATGGTTGCAAACTTTATCATGTTCCTTGGGTCAAACCTAAAAAAAATTGCTAATGTTATGAAGGAAATATCAAACCTATACAATTTGCTAATCTTATGAAGGAAATATGAACAATAAAAAAAGTACACGTTGAATATATCATATGTTTCATTGATTTCACCAACATTAGTAACAAATCATAACTAGGTTGGGTATGCTTTCGAAGGAAACAATGTTCTTGTCAACCTCCTCCCTAGGTAGAAGTGATACGTTTTTCATTGGGATTGGGTTTCTGAAGAGTTCTTTTGGTCTCGAGGCTTGATAAGATTTCTTCCAACTTCTTGTTACACCCAAGACATTTACCCTTTAACTCTTCCATAGTCAACTTGAGTGTTGCTTGCTCTTAAAGAATATGTAGCATTATCTTGTCTAAGTTCATTCCAACTCTAGGCCATGATAATTGCCCTTTCCTATAGTTTTAGAGATTTGGGCTTTGGCACTAGAATTGGTATAGAGAAACATGGATTCCAAAATAGGTCCAAAATGAGATTACACTAATCTAAAATGGTTGCTATTATTGTAAGTTGAATTTTTACCAAGTGATGTCTTGTTGTATGAATTGAAAATATAAATTATTCCATTAGTCTTTTTCTAATGGTTTCAATGTGATAGGTAGTTTCAATTAAATGCCTATCTTCCATGAGGGATCTATGTATGCATATGAATTCTTTAAACCAATGCAACATAGTGTCAATCTTGTCTTCATGAAGTTGAATTGTATCCTCTTTCCTCTTTCTATTCCATGTGAATAGATTGTGTATACTTTTTAGTATTTTGTTCCCCTAAGTACTATGTTGTTTTGTAGGAAGATGGGCTTGAGGGGAGGAGATATTTCTCTTTAAATTTTGGGGCATGTAAGGTGAATCAAAGGCATGGGAGTTGTTATTCTAATAAGCCTCGAGCCTTTACATATTTTGCATTTTTAATTATTGGGTTGATCTAACACAATGGATGAATTTTTCTTCTATATGGATATGGGGTTGGTATATGGTCAAATCTTGACAATTAATGAGCTCTCCTTCAACAATTCCATGGGGTGGATGGGAAATTGTATTGTTGTAGTCAACCTCTCAAAGTGAAGACATAGAGGTAGCTCCTTGCAAGCAATTGATCTATTGTTTTTGGGTGAATAGGTAGGGCATAACACATAACCCAATTGCAATAAAAATGAAGTTCTTAAAGGACATATCTGTATGGGGTATACCTTGCCAATAAGAGTACTTTTCCCAAATTACATTGAGCAATAAAATATGGAAATTCATTGTGCTTGGATTAGTTTTCCAAGATGCATTACGAGATTTTGGAAGATTTACCACCCCCCCAAAAAATCCAAGAAATGCCTCTTCTCCAACACCCTATCAAACTAGCTTCTTAGCAACCAATCGCCTCAATTTTGGACATTTCTAAGTCAAAATGTGATTCTAGAGTTACATCTACAATTGCATCCATGATAAACATTACAACATTTATATGAATGTCGATAAAAATGTCCATAGAAATGTCTTGAAACACTCATAATAAAATCCTTACTAACATTTACAGTTTTTTACATTCTAGAAATTATAGTGCAACAAAGACAGAGAATGCAAATGCTTTGGGATGAATGTGTTGTGCTGAGATTTCAACTTGAGGAGGTTTGGCTTTGTCTAGGTGTTGGCTCACCGCCTAGGTCAGTCCAAGGAATCTCTGAAGATGCTTCATCACTTGACAACATTCCGCCATTGTTGGACCTTAACTTTCTTGCCTCTGGCTTCAAGCACAATTCTTCTGGTAGGAAGGAAAATTCATTGTCTTCTTAATTGAATGGTTTGCTTATGTATCTACATATTAGGGACCTATATCAAAATCTACTCTATTTGACTTTTTGGGAAAATTTCTTAGCTAAAATCTCATGAATTTAAGCCCGTGGGCACTTTTGATAACAAGTCTAAGCCCTCTTTGGGCCCGCTATCAACAATTTTGAGGCTGTTGTACTATTCTTGTGTGTTCTCAACACAATTTTACTTTATTTGTAAATTTTCCTTCGAAAAAAAAAATCCTGTTAACATTTACAAAATTTCTTTTAATGATAAAAAAAATAGTGACTTTTCCTAAGACAAAATTCAGGTCCTAAGTAGATAAAATAGATTTCGAAATCAATAGAAGTTACAAAAATGAATGGTAATAATAAATACTGAATATTAATATATAATAAGGAATAGAGATAATAATAATGATAAATAATAATAAAATGTCAGGAAGGACTTGCTTGGTTGGTAAAGTGGGGTTGTTGTTATTTTCCAATCAAGGTTAAAATGATCTCAACAACATGTTTGCCCCTTGTGGATTGGTGTCCCTACTCAAACAAAACATTTATGGTTAGCACTAGGTGCAAGGTGACTTTGGTGGAATAAATAACTCCCACAAATAGCTTCTTGGTTGAAAGTTTTATAATTGATCTGTAATCACTCAACCTATTGTTAGAAAAACATGATCACAGAGCAATAAAATAAAAAGCAAAATGCAACAAAACACACTTAAGATACACAATGCTACAACAGAGACACGCATATGCTGCATTCACCCGGGCCACCCACCGTAGAGAAATTGCCAGTCCTAGCGGCCCTTGACCAAGTTTTGGAGGATACTTGGTCATAATTGACTTATTTTTGGGACTTCGACAGTCTCGGCGAATGAGCGAAGACTAAGCGATCATGGATCTCAATCTCCCTTTACAGACATTTTTGGGTTTTGGATTGCGTAATCTGCATGAGAATGTCTTACCATGGTTGGCCTCCATGCCTAGGCCCACTTTTTGTAATACGTATAAATAAGTAGCTAGGTGAAGTAAGTAAGAGAGCTACAAGTTCGATCACACAGATCGAAAAGTGCTGGGTGTCAATAGAGATTTAGCTTTGCATGTTGTGTAGGACTTGCAGAACTAGTAAGTGCAAGTAGTTGTAAGAAGGCTTTAGTGTTGTGTTGGGGACCTATAATCATAGGGTGACTCGATTCTTCGATTGTTGATTTCCATGCTTGCTCTCGATGATCGGTCCGCTCGATCCCAAGCCCTCCATTCATTTCGCTTCCATCACCCTATCGCATCCTTCATCCACGATGCGCCCTCACTCCCTTATCCTTTGCCTCGTTGACTACCTCTTGCCCATCACCCATCCATGAGTAATCAAACTTAGGACAAACACAAAGAACAATAAGTTAATTAGATTAAATAATAATGTTAGTATAGTTAGGAATTGGTTAACTAGTCGTGATAACTAACTAGTTAATACCAATTAATAATTAATTAAGTTAATTATCTAAGGTAATTAGGTTAGAGCTTGATTAATTTAAATTAATTAAAAACAAATTAAAAACAATATAAAAAATACATATATGAAACATTAAATAAAACAAAATATATTACAAAAAGTAAAGAAATTAAATATAATACAAATTATATTAAATAAACATACACAAAACACATAATAAAACAAAATAAGGAAAACAAACATAAAATAACTAAACTAAAACGTAAACAAAACAATAATAAAAATATTAAAAACAAAAATTAAAACCACACTACCCTAAGTCTACCCACCCAAATACCCCTCGTACATTCATTACATCATTCACATCAACAACATAAAAATAAATCACCTGGCCGTTAAAAATTCCTGACCCTCACTATTCGTGAGTTTAACAGAGGATACTGAATGGTAGTTTCACTAACCACCATTGGACACTTGTCACCCCATATGCCACCGACTTCTAAAAACCGCTACTACCTCAAGTCTGGATTACCACCTATCCCGAAAACCATTTTCCCTCATTTTTGCCATTTTTGCCTATTTTCGTATCGCCTTTCTTTCAAAACGGGATTCTCAAGTAAATGAAAACGTGTTTTAAAATATGGAAGAGGTTTTTGTCCTTCAGTCTGTGCTGAAAACAAACCTCTCTCAGTTTTTCAACGGCATTTCCATGAGAAAGGAGAATCAAAGCCATCTTCGAGGCCATTTTTTTTTCCATATTTTCACTTTTCAAGCATACCACTAATTTTATGGGAGATGTTACGGCCAGCCGGAGGCAAATTCTATTTAAACTGGAAGGATTTTTTGTCCTCGATAACATGCCCATTCATACACAATCCTCCTTCAGCTTTTTCCCAAAATGTTGTTGAAGAAAAAATGTCCTGTCGACCCCTTTTTTCAAGAGAAGGTCCGCCTTCATGGCGGACAGCCAGATTTTGGGATTTGTGGTTATTTTTTACCAGGCGCAAGTTAAAACTGACTCACACAACTTTATGGGGAGACCTCTCCTATTGATAGAGATGATTTTAATGTAAAAGGGTTGATCACCGAGACCATGTGATTTAAAAATTTTGTAAAACGTACTGAAGCTGCGGTTTTTTCATCAATTCAATGACACAGTGCTATGCTATAGGATTCTTGTGACTAATTTCACTGGTGATGTGCATCCCTCAGATATCTTGTTTCTCCTGCTATCATAATTAATGCTCCTAATTATTCCAAGAATATTAAGAACATAATTCGTTTTAATGCACCCTCTGTCTCTCGCTTGGTATAGTTTTTTTATGTTTTCCATCGAAGATTAAACTCAAAATTCTTAATTGCTCTGTGGTTAATCGATTCCTTGACCTGTTTTGTCTCACCCATTTTATTTAAATTAAAGGATCCATTGATTTTTCTACCTTGCCCTGCAAATATTAGCCCATTAACATGGATTTTATATCATTCGCTGTAAATGACTCCATAGCCCATGGTTTCTTTTCTCTGTCCATACTAAAAATCCATAAACAAACCCATGTTATTCATAGTTAGCCTAATATTCTCTTCAAACAAAGTTATATCAGACATAGAGATCCCTCTTTGAGTCTTGGAGGGCTAGATCCAAAGACCAAGTGGTTTTGATGTTGCCTGCGGATCGCCATCACAAATTTTGGGAAAATTACAGTGCCACCGTATCGGTGACCGTGAATGGGAACTTTCCCTAGTAGTACACTTCGAAGTTCTAGATCTGATCACTGATCATGGGTAGTGACCAAACATAAGAAGGTCGAGATCATTCACCTAGCGACTCAAAATTAGCCTCCCGCATTGCCAACTCAAAAGACTCCACTGGAGGAATAAATTGAAACATGACAAGACAATCTAGAAATATCAGGTATTCAAGCTCAAATTGCATTCAAGACATCTTTTGGTTTTATCTGCAATTATGACTTGTCTTTTTCTAATACCGGATCAAAAGAGCATTAAGTTGAAGATTACATTGACCACCCGTTGATTGATGAGCCTCAAGAGATCATATCCCCACTGTAGATTATGTACATAGCCCTCATACACCAGGCACATCCCGTGATGCACTTGCAGAAATCCTAGTGAGACATAAGCCTCCTCGCTTTATCTCCTACTCTTGCAAAACCTCTCGATGGTTGTGAGCCTATTGCTTCATCTCATGTTCTTTCAA
The DNA here is from genome assembly GCA_010110895.2 of Picea sitchensis. Classification (NCBI taxonomy): domain Eukaryota; kingdom Viridiplantae; phylum Streptophyta; class Pinopsida; order Pinales; family Pinaceae; genus Picea; species Picea sitchensis. The sequence continues at coordinate 14,094 of SNQJ01S0083605.1, read as the reverse complement.
AAGTCCTAGACCGGGATAATAAGCCTCTGATTTGCCTCCTATTCTCCATGGACCCCCCTCCCAATACATCAATAATCCTGTGTTTGATGGAGAAAATGGAAGACTAATGTCAAAAACATATTCAACCTTGAGGGGATTTCTTTGACCTTTTATGAGGTCAAGATGATGATAATCAGATTACAATGTTTGCCCAGTTTTTGCAAGGTAAAGTTAAAAATTGGTTTAGAATTTGTCACCGCAAGCATAAGAAATTTTCATCAGCTCATGAAAGTTTTCTTAGATAGGTGGGTGATCATGGGAAATATTTTCTCATCCTAGAAGAATATGACCACTTGAAAGAAAGACTAGAGAGATGGTACAACAGTTCTCAACCAAGTTCAATGAGGTGTATCATTCAATACATGTGGATGTAATGCCTCCTCCTCCCGACGAAGTAAATTGCATTACCCAGATGACTTTGATCCATAAATGACATTCTAGTTAAGAGAAAGGGACACTGCAACCCTAGAATAAATGAAAAATATCACACTCGATGTGGAAGCTAACCTGGCTGAATGTGAGCAAAGCTAGAAGTAGTGAGAAAAGACAAAACAAAAAGGAGCAGCTGAAATCTTCATAAGCTAAACCGATATTTTGGCCGCTACATGTGGAAGAGATGATGCAGATGATCAATAGAAATGATGAACTTGTTGTCCAAAGACATCATATTCCATTGATTTCGTGAAAGAAAAGGTCACTGCTCCCAAACATTTTGCCGCTCATCCTTGGTACCATGGTTTGGATAATGATTCTTTCATGTATTCAATTCACAACGAAGTCAAAGATGAAGCTCCATCTCAACTTTCAAAGGAAAAACTAGCGGATATGATGTGCATGTTTGATGGCATTCCCCATTTGGATATCTAGCCAAGTATGATCTAGTAGGATGATGATCATGAGGTTGAAATAGAGGTGGATTGTTCAAAGAAATCAACCACATATGAATGGGAGGAAAAAATATCATTTACGGCCCCAGAATGACACAAGCTCCCTTGCACAACAATCATGACATTGAGGAGGAAGAGGCAGAAAATTTTAAAGTAAGGGAAAGATCTTTGCCCTTATGTTTCTCTTCTTCTCAATTTTTGAGAATAAATTGTAAAAAAGTTGGCATTGGTAAAGAGGAAGAATGTTCTGATCAACTAAGTGAATATGCTAGTGCTGATGTGGAGGCTGTTTTAAACCCAGAATCGCAGCCCATGTCTTACATTGATTTTCAAATTCTCGATGAAAGATTAGAGCCTGCGACAAATTATGAGTTAATCCAAAATAATTCTATACCATTATGCTTTAATTCTTTTCAATTTTTGAAAAGAATCTTGAGTATATGCTAAAGGTTAAACACACATAAAATCAAGAAGTTTCATTGGAACCAATACAATTCATCTTTACAGATTCAATATCGATGGGGTTGATGGCGATTCTGTGTTGTCAAAGTCTTTTTTCCATCATCCAAATGTGGGATAAAACATTGTTATGATATCGGTTACGACTTCGCGAAGTGAACTTCATTTTCTTTTTCAGCAGAGGTCACATTACAAATCCCATCAGAAAGGGCCAAACCATGTCAGGAAATGCATGAGGATGAAATAACATAGATACGTAGCTGCCAGAGTTGCCATCCAAAAAATCAAGGAACATGTCATTCTTACCTTGATCCTATAGCTACCTATATGGAGAATTTTTTTCTAATCGTGAGATTTCAATCTATCTCTCTCAAAAGATTTTTGTTCTTCGTAGATTGTCGAGGTCTTGCGGGTGGGGCCATCAATCACATTTTCGCGAAGGGCCTTTACACTTTGCGCTGGAGTCTATGGCAAAAGGTCAAGCCGCTTTTCACTGCATAATAACGAGCAACAGCCCTTCCGGGTCTCAAATTTCAACTACTTTGATTGCTATCGCATTGGCATTATTAAATATTTTAGAACGACAAAATTGCCGTAGTGTGGTAGGTGGCAGCTTTGGAATAAGTCACCATTGAGCATCTTTCCGCGATTGTGGCGATTTCCGTTAGCTTCGTGAATACGATAGTATTCAGTTCAATCGCCCGGCAACAACTGGAGCCGCCGAAGATTGTAGCCGCGCAGCGACTCCTTACCAAAGAATGCGCTAATCGGGTCTCAAGATGTTCAGAGTTCACAAGTGGTTCTGACACCTCCCCGAAAGAGCCGCCATCCCTGTGTGGAGCCTAAGTGTTGGGGACTCCATAATCATAGTGACTCAATTCTCGGATTGTTGATTTACGCTTTCCTCGATGACGAAGTCTCGGCTCGGGTTGATCCCGCTTCCTCCTCCATTCATTTCCGCCATTCCCCATCACCCTATCGTAAGATCCTTCATCCGTTTTATGCTCTCACTCCTTGTTCTTTTGCCCTCCATGGATCACTCTCTCTCTCCCCATCGGCCCATCCATGAATAATCAAACTTAGAACAAACAAACAACAAGTTAATTAGATTAAATAATAATGTTAGTATAGTTAGAATTGGTTAAACTAGTTGATAATCCATTGGTTTCCATACTAATTAATTAATTAATAAATAATTAAGTTAATTTATCTGCTAGTAATTAGGTTAGAGCTTGATTAATTTAAATTAATCAAAACAAATTAAAAACAATATAAAAATACATATATGAAAACATTAAATAAAATAAAATATATAACAAAAAGTAAAAGAAATTAAATATAATACAAATTATATTAAATAAACATACACAAAAACACATATAATAAAACAAAATATAAAAACAAACATAAAATAACTAAACTAAAACGCAAAACAAAAACAATAATAAAAATATTAAAAACAAAAAATTAAAAACCATATACTACCCAGCCTACCCACCCAAATACCCTCTTTATACCTTTATTCTCACATCAACATAAAATAAAATCAACGCGGCTTAAAATTTCTAATTTCCCCTCATTATCTGAGTTTAACGAGGGGTCCGGAATGGTAGTTTTCAATTAAACTTCACCATTGAAGTCATCTCCATATGCCGCGGGACTTCTAAACCTGACCACCTCGGGGGTCCCGAATACCAATTCATCCCTAAAACCTCATTTTTCGCTATTTTTTCCTATTTCGGTACATCTTCTTTCAAAACGTATTCTGGGAAAATGAAAACCATTTTCAAAACCGGTAGAGGTTTCTTTTCTCGACAGATGAAGAACAAAAATCTCTCACTGTTTTCATCAAAAGCCACAGAGAATCGGCCATCTTCGAGGCCCCTTTTTTTTTCACTTTTCCATTATTAGCCCGATTTTAGGAGCCGTTAATACCAACTGAGGTTTAATTTGGAGAAACGGAAGGAGGTTTTTGTCCGTAACATGCCCATTCATTAATAAACTCTTCATTTTTTTCTCGTGTCATAAGCACAGAAAAATATGTTTGTTTGGACCCCCTTTTCGTTGAAATAGTCCGGCTCTTTCATGGCGCATGGCCCATTTTTGGGATTGTATTATTTTTTGCCGAGGCTGCTAACCGAATTTCACAAATTGATGGGATACCTCCTGATGAGAAGAGATTATTTTTAATGTAATGTTTGATCAGTTGAGGACCATGATTTAAATTTTTTTTGTAAAATAGCTCACTGAGTTTTCTGTGTTTTCATCAATTCAATGAGTATCGTTGCTTATGATGCAGGATTTTGTGACTATTTAACCGGTGATAAAATCCTCCTGGTGGTTAATTTGTTTCTCATATCATAATAATGCTCCTCTAAATTATTCAAGAATATTAAGGTTCATACTATTCTTTTAATGCACCTCCTTGCCTTCCTGCCGCAGTATAGTTTCTTTATGTTTCACTAAAGATTAAACTCGAATTTAGTTGTCAGGTTTAATTGATTCCCTTTGATCTGCTTCTGCCCTCACCCATTTCGTATTTGGAAAATTAAATGATCCAAAGTTGAGTTTTCACCTTTCCTCCCAAATATTAGGCCTCGGCACATGGATTTTTATAGTTCTGCTGTAAATGACTCCATAGCCCATATGTGTTTCTCATACTCAAATTCCATAAACAAACCTATGTTATTCATAGATAGCCTAATATTCTCTTCAACAAAGTTATATTAGACACAGAGATCCCTCTCCTAGCTTTGGATGGGCTGATCCACACTTTGAAGGGTTTTGATGTTGCTGCCTCCCAGGATTCATCAAATGCTCAGAAAATTTGATATGTGCCAACATACAAATCTAATCCAGAGAAGGAGGATCTAGCGGAGTGCCAACATATCCCGCCCCAGGCAAGTAGGGTTTCATGAGTGCCCGTGGGTGCATGTAACTGATTGACAAAAGATAAAAGAAGAGAAGATTATGGACAGTCCTGTAAAGGAACCACGAGGTGCTAAGTTTCTCCTTGGTGCAAATGTATTGATGTGTTTGTGTAGATTTGGTTTAGTGCTTTATGAATTAGATAGACCGGTTGTTGTTTTCGAAGCTAATAAGATGAATGAATGTTAAGATCTGAACCAGTGGAGTGCTTTATGCTGAATATGTTGACCACGAGTCTTCAGCAAGTGCTATTGATGTTGATCCGATTTAAATACTACTATTGATCCGAATTAGGTTTGTCCGTTGTTACTAAGAACCTAATATTGCGGAATGTTGACTCAAGTGATTCAGTAAGTGTCCGGTCATGATTCTCTGCGTCCCAAACTAAAGGTTGCAACATTTGAGTCCCGCGAACCACCCCACCTCTACCTTCGCGATTGACTTCATTTTGTTTGGCAGGTAAGTTGCCAAAGGGATGGTGGTTAATTTTGGTTAGTAATCACAGTACTGAAACCCTCGGTTTTCCCTCGTACAACAAATGGTTCCTGTCGACTCCTAAACCGTGATTACCGCAACCGGAGGGTGTTGGTGCCAGCGAAGATCCGAATTCCCAAAATTGTGAAAGCCTGCGGGTAGACCGGCCACTCTAGTACGTGATTCTACTTGATCTATGAAGTTTTGTGCCAAGAAGAAGTGTAATAGATCTAAAAGAAAAGAGGTAAGATCTTGAAAGCTTATGTTCTCGAGAAAGGTAAAAAAGTGGAGATTTCTATTATTAAAATTAGGGTAAGATTCATGCTTTGTGCTCGGATGAAGGTAAGAATAATGAAAGTTTCTAGATCCTCAGCTTTGTGCTCCGTTGAAGATACATATTAGTGGAAAATTTTGTTTCTAAAGTATGGATCCGGGTATGTTTGATAAGATTTCGTCCTGACTCTGAAAACTAGGGCACCGATAGAAGAAATAAGATTTGATGAATAGTTTGATAAGAATAGTGAAAGATATGTTATACTCCAGGTTATAGAATGTTTGACTGTCCAACAAAAGGATGAAGGATCAGGAAGAATTTTTGTGTTTAGCCACCATGATCCAGCTAAATATAGGAGAGGTTGGGGACTTAAGAGGAAAGAGAGGATTTAACCTTGTTACAGCTTGCGTAATATCGAAGACATCTACATAGAATGCCCTGAAAGAGACTCAGTTGCTTCCGCAAAGCTCGATTATGGAAGTATTGATCGTTCGAATGATTGCTAAGGTTGAAAGAATGACATGAACTCAAGAAAACCCTAAGGCAGATCAAAAAAATGAGATTATGGCAGAACCCAAGAAAGAATAAGAGAAAGTATTACTACAGATGCAAAGAACCTCAACTAATTACCCCCATTATTATCACTTTTATCGTAGATCTTCAAAGAAAAATGTATTGAAGCAAGAATAAGAGATTGACAAGCCATCGGTTTTGGATGAGGAAACACAAAGAATATCATAGATAGAAAGAATAAATTTTGGGAAAGCTCGTTATGATTCCTTCATTGGGAATAATTTGGTTTAGGAGGAGCAAGCAACCGATAACCCTATGTGAAAGACTTTCCCGTGATATCTATTAGTGCTCATGGAGCTTCGACAGAAAAAGAATTTGAAGTTGTTAAATTTTATTGAGAACAACGCCAATGGTTATGTTAATACGAAGACCTTTGATTGAAAGCGACTGCCGAAGAAAAGAAGAAGAAATCTGAGAGCAAAAGAAGCAAGAGTTGCGATTTCATGGCTAGAGGATTGTAATAATTTGATTGAAAAACATATAAATCCAGCGGTTATTTCAAATCAGACTTAGATGTTGAAGCTAGAAGAACATTAAAAGACCCACATAAGATTGAAGTACCCATTCTGTGATACAAAATGAAGCATTACCCTGATTTCTAGGAAGGAATTCAACAACGGTTACTATGCGAAAAGAAGATAAGAATCAAAATTAAAAAATGAATACCAAGACGAAGCTCATTGAAAAGAAGAAATTTCCAAAACTAAGTAAGAAGATATCTAAGACCGAAAAGTTACAGAAGTTCCGGCGAACTGGTATGGGAAATCGGTAAAATTTGAACTTCACCGAATATCGTAATGTCATACGGGCACTTCGCCATGCATGGCAATATAGCCGCTGGGAACAAAGATAACCGCTAGGACCCATTTCAACCTCAACGTGAAGAAAACATTTATGGCCGGAAGCTCGGCCACCGCATCGCTGAGCATCCGCCACAACATACATAATCGAAGTTAATGAAGGCTTCTCATTCGTTGGAGATACGCTACAAATTATCTATTTATCCTGTCGCGCCATGCCCGGAGAACACTTTTTCTAACCGAGAATTTGAGCCTGCAGATTAGTTGATTCTCGCACAACGATCATCGCGCTCTTTCCATCTATACCAATGCATTGAGAGATTTCTCTTCGAACCAGATATTTTCAACCCCGAGTGTGTATGCCAGACGGAAAGCATGCCATTGCAGAGAAAATGTCGAGAAGTTTCACGCACTACGAGACCGGAAAGAGTAATGTCGATGTCCGGTGCATACAAGTGTCATCGACGCAGAGGAGGGTAAGCTCTCGTCGCATTACCACGGATTAAATTTCTCATCCCACCGAACAACAATAAGAACTACATAGAGACAACTTAGCCAATGCGAAGTTGATCTCTTCCATATTACCTGACTACATCCCACCTTTGACGGTAATCTTGCGAGTTATGAATAGTGTGCCAATATATTCGAAGTACACCATGGTTATTAAGTAACCTCCGGCGATACGTGCGCTTCCGAAAGCACAACAAGACAAGATTGCAGTATATTCGATTTCAACCGAGATCACCAAGAATTATAGTACACCTTCATATGGGCAATTCAAAAAGGGAAGAACTCAAAGATGATCCCCCAGCGGATCATGGACTCGCTACTAATTCAATTCTCTTAAATGTAATGAAGATACCGCAATTTGGAAGGAACCAGGAGATTAACGCGTGCATTAAGCTCTTACCGCCATAAGCTTCCATGGTGGATACTTATGGCTAGACCTTCGTATTACAATCGATTCGATGTTGATCCATAGAATCGGCTGTGGTTATATGCATGACCATCCGCATTGTGCTCTACCCCGAAAAGCTACGTGATCACGCGACTAGCACAAAATATCAAGGATACATAATGACGATGTGGAGAAGAGGACGTGAGGCTACAAGGTAGAATCCATCCAAAATCTTTGCTTGCCAGTTGATTGATGGTAAACTATTCCATAAGATCAGACCCACGCAGGTCATAGGGCTTGTCGTTAACCTCGTGGGAAAATGCGTGGAAAGGATACAAATGAACTAGGAAAGATACACCATCAACTAGTTAAAGAAAGACTACTGCAAAGCTCAATATCAGGGCTACGAGTTCCACCTTAGCTGTCTCTTGATCCTCATCACCTTTTTTTCCTAGGAGATGCCATAAGGTGCGACCTTCCTGGATATTGAACCTTTTGAGCCGCTTACCGCGAAGTTCACTACAACAGGAAAATATTTGAGTGATATGAACAAATAGTGGAATTTGAACGTTGTTTTTCATACATACTACCTTTAGTCAAGAGAGCCATAGAAGCTAAACCTCGCATGACGACTCAAAACCCTACGTAAGGTTCCGACTTGATGAATTTCCGCTAGACGAATAATTTCCATTTATTTGACATCGCCAGTTTCATCTAACATAAAGAGCGCAAAATTTGTCGCATTTCATAATCTCAATGTAAGAAGATCTTGAGGAAATTACCAAGGACCGGTCAACGACCTCCTCATCTCTAGTAGACCCTGCATAGATGTCCAACCTTGATAGCCCATAAACCGTGCATGATACACCCGGTCCCAGCAAAATGAAGAAGACCTAAGAAGTCCAAGACTTGCCAATGCCTCGTGGAAGACCATTCGCATCACCCCACCAAGGTGATGCTGGAGAAGAAGAAATAAAGAATGGACAAGCTTCCAACGTATAAGTAACACCACCGAGATGAGACCAACTCCTGAATAAGAGGAAGGTTTCCCCCAAAAAAACCTTCTTCCTAAGAAATCGAAAGCCACCTTGACTAAGATGAAGACTATGCTTATCACGATGATTTTGATTTCATCATCAAATTGCTAAATGACGCCTCACTGATAGTAGAGAAGCAAGAAGTTAAGCATGTGAAAAAATGTATGATGGACTTAAGGTCGAAGCTTCGAGGGTACAACATTTATCTTCAACTGCCACGCGAAGGTCCACCGCGGCCCTTCTTTGTCGCCAAGAGAACCAGAGTCCGGGATGAGCCAACCCAAATTGCCGACAGTCGACACGCGCTGAAGCTATTCGCCGCATCTGCGAAGAAGCGTAACAAGCTACCCGCACCTTAAAGAAAGTGCGATGACATTGTAGAACAACGCGTAATTGCGTATCATGAGAAGGTTTCTCCGGTGACAAGTTTACTTAAGAGAAAACAATGATGAAGAGAAAGAACAGCTGTTAGTAGGGAAACTAGAAGTAAAATAAGCAGTCAACATAGCACATCGCTCTGCGGACAGCGCTTAGGCCACAAAAGCGTAAGACCGAACAATGATCAAGTAGAACAACTTATGGAAGTCATGCAAAGAACTACAACAATGAATAACAATTTAGGATTCAAGACGCCCAACACTACAGATGTAAGAGATCAAAGAGTAGCTAACTAATCGCAGTTGAGAGAATAAAGGCTATTGCCATAGAATGCAAGCAACTCAAGAATTCGCCGCGTCTTATTCTATTATGAGCAACTCACCGAGAATGCAAACTAAAGGCACTTTGAGTCGCAACTCCGTGAGGTTTAAGCAACAAGCAGTAAACAATGCTGTGCTAATGCTTGAAATTCCCCATCGCCTATTGAAAGAATGAAGCTATCCCAAGAGAAGCGCACTGCCTAGTAGTAGGTCCACACCATTTAGATCATAGTTGAAGTGGCTCAGAGGCTCCAACTTATACAAGATGAGGCATTCCAACTATTCTCAGAGATTGAAGACCGAGGAACAGAAATGGAGCAAGTTGTTACCGCAAATTTAACAACACCTAGAGGGACCCGCGGAACTATATAGCCACCCAAGAATTCATAGAACAAGAGTAAGTCGAAAGATAACAATAAGTCGAAGCAAATGAGCCAAGCTCATGCTGATTTCACGTAACTACCCATTAGAGAGGAATTTGATGAGTCACGTGAGTGTTGGTGGCATAAGGCTTTGACCCCGTTTTGAGGAGATTTCTTGGCCTACTGACGAGTTTTGGGACTTCGACAAAGTCAGTTGAAGATGGAGCTACATCTAAGGTGATCATCGGGATATCAATGCCTTTAAGGCCTTTTGGGATTATGTAACGGTAAGGGAATGTCGCCCATGGGTTTACTCATGTTTAGGCCCACTTTTGCAATATATAAATAAGTAGCTTAAGTAAGTGAAAAGAGAGAGCTACAAGTTTGATCTGTGTGATTGAAAGTGATAAGTGATGAATAGAGATTGCTTTTGTGCATGTTGTGTAGGACTTGCAGAGCTATGCAAAGTATTGTAAGAAGGCTCTTCGTAGATGCAACCCCATCTCGGGAAGGAGGATCCACGAGCAAGCGCAGACTCGTCCTTAGGTGGAGGGCTTTTGGAGTTCGCGGCATGTAACTGATTGACAAAAAGATAATAGAAGAGAATAAGAGTTGGTGGGCGAGCTCCAGGGTGGGGGTGAACCACGCTTATGCCGCGGTTGCTTTGGCTTGGTGCAATGTATTGATGCGTTTCGTGATTTGCTTAGTTCTTGTTCGTTAGATAGATCTCGTTGTTGCTTTGCGTTTAATAGATGAATGAACGTTAGATCTGACCTATGTGAGCATGCTTAGTGCTTGAATTTATTGGATCTAATGAGTTCCCTTCATGCTAAGTGTTATTAGATATTAGATCTAGTTAAATACTACGATGATCTGTAATTAGGTTTTGTCTCCATTGTTACTAAGAACTGAATATTGCGAATGCTGACCGCTAAGGTTCTAGGCGCTTTGAATCACGATCCGCGGTCCTAGCTAAGGTTGTAGATTAACTGAGTCCCCGCGAACCACCCCCCGCTTCACCTTTGGTGAGACTTCATCTCGCTCACTGTGGGTTACCGAAAGGGCCTGTTGGGGTTTTGTTGGTGCCGTTGTAGCTGAACCCTGTGGTCACTGTGCCAACAAGTCCTTCCTTATTATTATCCAACAAAATGAAGGGATACAACCTACAACACACCTAATGTAACTTCCTCTTCTTTATCTCACAATCTCCTCTTTTAGAATACAATATTCGCCGATAATGCACAACCGCAATAAATTTTCCTCGATAAAAGAGGGTTTCCTTCTAGTGAAAACCCTAAAATAAATTCTACCGCCAGATCTCAAGGAATCTTATAATGAACGATCCATTTTGACTATGAAATTACAATATTTTACAAGGCAATTTTTTCCAAATTTCAATTTCTATGCCTCCTAAATCCTCGGGCTAAGGGGAGCTAAGACAAATTGTTACACCCCCGAACCCCTCGCAATGCTTGTGGGGAAGCTCCCTCACCACACCCCCGCTAGGGGAATGGGGTCCGCTAACAAATAAAACAAACCTCTAAATCGCAGACTTTATAATCGTGCTCCACAACCAACACCTATGGCTAATGTGATTCACCAACATGGATTATCAATTTTAAATGTAGAAATTGAATGTTAGTTTTTTGTGTTTTTTATTTGACCTTGTCATGAGCTATTTATACCAATCACTATAGTGTACTGGTCTTAAACCCATGCAATTATTATCTTCAAATTCTGCAATCTATTTAAAATGAAACAAAAACAACAAATTCATATAGTCACACATCACAAAACACAAAGGATTTACCTTGGAAACTCAATTTGGAAAATTTGTTGAAGATGTTTACTTAGATCCAAAGAATCTCATGAGACAATAGAGCTTGGCGAGATCTCTACTATTTCTATGCCATTGACTCAAGGCTAAAGGAAAGGGTAAAACACTTAATCTTCTCTTCATACACTTAGCTATGGAAACTAGGGCATACAAAAATGATTCACATTTTCTTTGGATTATGAATAGACAATCAATAATGGATCCTCTTATCTAGAAGAAAGACTCACCATCCAAATTGTATGTAATACCTTGCTATAGACACAACATCAAATCTATGATTCTTTTGCTTTGGAATCTTGACTCTAGAAAACTGCAAACATTGGGACGACTTCTCCCTCTATACATGAACATTGGATCTTCTTCATGGTTAATTGAAAGGTTGTCTCCTTCTCCACTGCATTGTGTACAACTTCTCAATTCAACCTTAATTTCCAAAACAAGCCCACTTTCTGTGTAATACCCTAGGTTGATTATGAGGTTGTAAATGTACACATGTTTTTATAGGCCGTGAGCCACACACTTTTGGATAGATTGCCTATGTATATATGATTTGGGCTGAAGTGTCTGTGTGATATTATAATGGAGAGACTATATGTTGAAATTCTGGTGAGCTTGACATTGTACAATCACACTCGGATATATTAATAAATACATCATTGCTGCATCAAGTCAAATAGAGAGTATGGGGGACTAGAACTCCACTAGAGAGAGAAAAGGGGCTTATGGAAAGGGTCTTAAGCCAAGGGGGATAAGTCAAATCTTAAATTAATCCTAATCTCATATCCTAAGTATTATTCATATGTTTTATCCTAAGTCTCTTAAAAGGGATGAGTTCCCAAGTGGTGGAAAGGAGTTCCTTTAGTTGACACTTGTCAAAAAGGCAACATGCATACTTAAAGTGAAAACTTAGTGGAAATTGGGGCAATTCTCATTCATTCTCAATTTTATTTTCTTGCCATATTTTCTCTGGATAATTTTGGGGGGTGAGATAGAGAACCATTGTAATCCTGCAGGTCATTATGAACCCCGGTGAATCCTAGGTGGATTTGGGTAAGTGATTATCCTTGGGTTGCCTTGGGGAAGGATGGAGCCCTGAGGGGAGAATTGTTGGGAATAGTTTCCCTCATGTGTGGGCTAGTGGGTAATGTAACTCCTTGAGAAACCTTAAGTTCCAAGTGATATAGAGCTATGATACTTCTTGTTCGACTTGTTTCTGAAGCCTTGGAAGGGAAGTGGGACAACCCGAGGGACTATGGTGCAAGAGAAGGGGTACATTTCCTTAGGTATTGTAGGCTGTAGTTTGGAGTTGTTGTTGGAGTTGGTGCCTTATCCTAGCCATTGTTGTGCTTATTGTTAGACCATAGTTGGGTTAGGCATATTTTACCCTAGTGGATTCATAGCCCCTAGCTTGGGGTGACCCACAATAAGTTGAGATTTCCTAGGAACAACAATGTTTGCGGCTAGAGGAATGTTTAAGGTCCGCCGCTAGTTGATGATTTCATAAAACATAAGTCTTTTGTTGAGTACATTTTTATGCTTGATTACTATCTGTTTATATATGCATAATTGTGTTATGTTATAATTGATTATAATTATTCATGGAAATTATATGTTTTTAGGACTGCATGAGTGTTATATGTAAGCATAATATTACATATGGATACTAGGGCCATGCTTGGGAATAATCAATAAATGGTATTGTATTTTTATTGAGCGAGCAAAAATAAAATTTGAAATTGTGACGCGGCGCTTGGTTTGGTGACATATGCCAAGAATTCAAATTTAGGTGTGTTACAATGTGGTATCAGAGTTACAGGTCCAACACCAAACCTTCATGGGATAGAGACAACATGACGAAGAATAATTTGAAGTTGAAAAAGTTCAAAGCATGTCTGCGAATTGTTTGTCAAAATGTCCAAGGAAAAAGTTTCGGGAAATTGATTATAATTTTGGGAAATTTGAGCTTAGGGATTAAAATCCCATATTTTAACATCTAGCTAAACATTTTCAGGCATGGAACATACCAAATTTTGGATTTGAATAATAGCCATGGCAAAATTAGCTTTAAATTTGGAGCAAGTCTCCAATTTATGGCAAAAATTCCAAGTTAAAAAGTGCTAAGAATTTCCAAATGGACAAAAATTTATGTTAATTTAATTGTAAGAGGGTTGAATTTGGTTGTGGAGGCCATGAATTACAAAGCTTCCATGCATGCTTTGGAGAGAAGTTTTAAATAAATCATTTTTTAAACTTGGGGATTTTTAGAAATTTCGAAAATTTGGAAAAATTGGCGAATTTTTTTGTACATGATTTCATGGAGCCACGTGTCAAGTGACGTGTCAATTGTGACATGGGCTTCCACAATGATAGAGTGACAGGTCTCAAAAGTTACATGGGGCCATGACGGATGGGGAATCTCACCGAATACCATAAGTGGTATCATGTCTTTGGGAAAGTGGTATTTCAAAATGGAAAAAAGGCCCAAGAGGAATGAGAATCCAACACATACGCGGTAAGAAACATGGTGGTATAATGAATTTTAGTACCATTAAGCCCCCCTCATACTAAAAATACTGAGATCAGCCTCAATTATTGATTTGCCTTTGATTTCCATTGTCCAATCGAGTGGAGCGCGTCAGGAGATAAAGGTGTGGTATGGGACCCTCCCATCCCCACAACTAATAGATGAGTGCTAGGTAGAGGCCTGGAAAATGAAGTGGGGATTTGTCCCATCCATGGTTGAAGCATGACCCATGTGGACAATTAGGTATGGGCGGGGCCCTTAATATTAAATAAAATAAAGAAAAGGAAAGGAAGAGGAAAGAGAG
>SNQJ01S0083604.1:34837-47962 GCA_010110895.2 Picea sitchensis | reverse complement strand
TAGCCAATAGCTCACTCCATTAGAGATCATCAACAAGGTAGTATACACAATGGTAAGTCCTTTTTGGAACCTACATTTGTATCCCACACTTGTACATGATCAACTCCCTCTATATTCTTGATAACAAGCACATTAGGTAGCACTAGGGTTTTAAAATTCCACAAAACCCTAACTTATTATCTTACTAGAGCTACATGATAAAAGTCTTTCTTTCTCCTGTAGGTATAAGTCCTATTATTCCTAGTCTCCTTAGGACAAAACCTTGACCCTAGTCTTCTCTTGACATTCCTTTGAGAATCCTAGTTGTTAGTTTCTTAGTTGATTCTATCCATAATTTTACCATTTTCTTGGTCACACACATTATTCCCCTCTTTCTATGCATGACATATATAAAATCATTTGATTTATGTGTAACCCTCCATACATGCCAAAAAGATGAATCAATGACTCATTAATGAACTCATGTTTGTTTATCTTGTGTAGTGGGTATATGTAAATTTTGTTAAACCCATCAATTATTAATAACATGTATTCATTCTTCCATGATTTCCACTAAACTTACTGATTTTGATCAATAGAATGAGAGAGTTCACATGGAAACTAGATATTAGAATGGGTATCATTTTCCACCTACAAATAAAGGTTTTGAGGTTACATTTCATGACACACCATAGAAAGTAATGATATGATACCAAAATTCCTCCAGGGAGAATTGAAACCATTATTCTTTTCCCTTCACCATCTATGAGATTTAATTGCACACTCGTACCCAATTTTTGGGTTAGAGCACACAAGGAGACAAAGGAACCTCCCAAACCCAATCCCACAAAGTTGTTGATGTCATGCCATTGCCATGACTTGTTAGGTCATTCCATGGCATTCCATTGCCACTCCATAGCTATTTCCCCACCATTTTAATTCCTTGCCATGCCATGCCATTTCCATTCCATTTCCATGACATTTCCAAGCCATTGCCATGCCTTTGCAAGCCATGCCATGCCATGCCATGCCATACCATTTCCATGCCATTGTCAAGCCATGACATGCCATGTCATGCCATGCTATGCCATTGCAATGCCTTGTCATGCCATGCTCGGATTTAGGTTCGAGATGACAAACCTAGTGGTTCGGTCTAAAAATTGATAAAAACCTCCATTTTTGTGAATACCCCTCTATATCTTTGCCTTTGATGTTATTTTTCTATAGGCTAAACAATTCAGTTGTTGACGAAACTATAGACATAGATTGAGTAGGCTATGTAGATTTCAAATATATTTAAAAATAAATATTGTTTACTATTTTTAATCTATTTTTGTCTTCATCTATATCAAAATCCTTGAATACACACCTCTCTTATTTATGCTATAACTTTTTCTCGGCTTAACCATTTATCAAATGAGTTATATGCGGCACTAGAGGAAATCGATACTTACGATATAAAAAAAATTAAATTTTTTTTGATCATGTTAAGACCCTCTTAGCCTGCATGAACAAAAGACATTGTAATTTCAGACATATGTTGACTTTGATAATTTAAAATATATATATATAATTAATATTAAAATTTTCCAAAAAATACATGGCACAATAAAAAACGAGTTCTCTACAAGTATGCAATTTTTTGGAACGAAATTCCATCGTTAAGATGCTCAACACCTGTACAAACAAAAACATATACCTTATATTTTGTTGGAAAAATAAGATACCATTGTTAGAAAAAATCAAATTTGACCTAGTTATTCATAATGTCTATGAATAAAAGTCGTATATTTGGAAAGCTAATTCATTTTTTTGCGTTTCATCTTCTTACACCATATTCAAATTCATTGTAAAAGTACCTTGAATAATCCCTCCAAGTTAACAGATTGATGTTTTCCCAGGTTTGCATTTCCACTAACGCACCATGAGAGACCATCATTAGTTTGCACTCACCCTTATGTGTACATATATTGTGGGATTGATTGGGTCTAAGGTACCAGATCTATTGAAATAGATGAAAACTAAAATATTGCAGAGAATAAAAACATAACAACACAATAGATGAAACCACAACACCAAAATTATACCTTTATTGATAGGAAACAATGTTCACTTGCCTCTTTGAGAAGGAAACCTCCAACAAAACAGAGCTCTATTACAATAATTCTCAAGACAAAGCTTCTCATACCCTCCACTCATATTTATACTAAATATATCTACCAAGAAGAACAATCTAGAGGAAGATCCTTTTAGAAGCGGAAGCTTCTATTAGGTCTTCTATTAGAAGAGGAAGATCCTTGAATAAAAACCTTGTTCTCAAGGCTTAAGATGAGGAAATTGTTGTAGAATGGTGGTCGGCTCCCAGGTGGAATCTTCTAGAGTTGTATCTTTCCACTGGACTAACACTTCCTTGATGGTGCACTAATGGAGATGACACTCTTGCTAGTCCAAGACTACTTTTGGCTACAACCAAATGGAACCTTATTCATCCAACTCAGGGAGACTGGTTTGACTTTGGCACTTAGTTGAAATCACCTTCTTTAAGTAGGAGACATGGAAAAAAGGATGGATCTTTGACTGACTGGGTAGAGCTAACTGGCAGGCCATTGATCCCACTCGCTTGAGCACAATATAAGGACCATAAAATTTGGGAGAAAGTTTATGAAAATGTTCATCTTTGAGTGGAGTCTGCTTATAAGGTTGTAGTCGAAGAAACACCCGGTCCCCTTCAGTAAATTGTCATTCGGAATGACCTTGATCTACTTGTTGCTTCATGCGATTCTGAGCCATGAACAAATTATCTTTTAGGGCATAAAGAATAGCATCTCAGACTGTAATATTTTTGTCAACCTCTTGAACCTTCGAAACCCCTGGCAGGTCTGAGAGAAACGATGATGGATTTTGGCCATATATTGCTTCAAAAGGAGTCATGCGAGTAGTTGTATGGTAAGATGTGTTATACCACCATTCAGCTAGGGGTAACCACTGAGCCCACTGATTTTTCCTCTCAGATGAAAAACACCTCAAATATGTTTCCAAACACTTGTTGAAAACTTCAATCCATCCATCTGTTTGGGGGTGATAGGTGGTGTTGAGATGCAATTGGGTGCCCTGTAGCTTGAACAATTCTTGCCAAAAATTGCTGGTGAAAGTGGGATCTCTGTCAGAGACAATAGAATTAGGCATGTCGTGAAGCTTGAAGATATTATCGATGAAGATTTGAGCCACTGTGGATGTGGTGAATGGGTGTTGAAGAGCACAAAAATGAGCATATTTGGAAAGACGATCGACGACCACTATGATGACTGATTTATTGCCCGATTTAGGTAAGCCAACAATGAAATCCATAGAAATATCTCACCAAATAGAAGGGGGGGTCGGAAGCGGTTGGAGTGTGCCCAGAGCTTTGATTGTTTCTCCCTTTTTGTGTTGAAAGACCTCAATTTCAACCACAAAGGTCCAGACGTCATGTTTCATACCATCCTAGAAAAAAGAACATTTGACCTGTTCATAGGTTTTGGTAAACCTTGAATGCCCAACTGTGGGTGAAGCATGAAGTTCCGAAAGCACCCTGGATTTAATTTGTGATTTCTTGCATAAATACAAATGGCCTTTGTAGCGAAGATCTTCATTATGCCAAGAGTACCCTAGAGACGCTGGAGAATTATGTTGCAATTGGTGGATCAAGCTATAAATTTTGGGGTCTTGCAGCCATTCCTAATGAACAACATGGAGCCAATATGGTACAATGAAGGAGAGGGAGAAAAGGGACCCGTCTTCTTCATATTTCCAGAAAAGAGCATCCACAACAACATTTTCCTCTCCCTTCTTGTAAATGATCTCATAATCATATCCAAATAGCTCAATCACCCATTTTTGTTGCTTCGATGATGAAATTCATTGTTCCAAAAACTACTTGAGACTTTGATGATCAGTTTTGATTTGGAAGCGTTGACCCAATAAATGAGGATGCTAGAGATCCACAACATACAAAATAGTTAACATTTCCTTTTCATCAATGGATTGGACCAAATGTCTCTCTGAAAGTTGTTTGCTAGTGAAGACCAAAGGCCTGCCATCTTGCATGAGGATGACCCCAATTCCTTTCCCAGAAACATCACATTCCAATATGAACATCCTTTTGAAGTCTAGAAGTGTTAGGATAGGGGTCGAGCACATAGCATCTTTCAAGGCTTGGAAGGAGTGATCCGAAGCTGGAGTCCAAGTGAAAGAATTCCTTTTAAAGAGAGAAGTGAGAAGAGCTGCAATTTTTCCATAATTCCAAACAAACTTCCAATAATAGCCCGTTAAACTTAGAAAGCCACACAAGCTCTTAATATTTTTAGGGTGAGGCCAATCCTGCATAGCTTCAAATTTCTTAGGATCCACCCGAACACCATCCTTGCCAACAATATGACCCAGGTATTCCACTTCTAAGGCTTCAAAAGCACATTTAGATTGTTTGAGGAAAAGTTGGTGCTTAAAAAGTAGATGGAGAACTTGATTCACATGGGAGAGATAGGATGCCCAATTTTTACTATAGATGAGAATATCATCAAATAAAACTAAGACAAAATGACGAAAGACATGATTCATAAGACTTTGGAAAGTGGATGGAGCATTACACAATCCAAAGGGCATTACCAACAACTCATAGTGACCCTCATGAGTTCGAAATGAAATCTTGGGAATGTCTTATTCTTTCATATGAATCTGGTGGTATCCATAATGTAGATCAAGTTTTGTGAAGTACTGAGCACCACTCAATTCATCCAAGAGGTCATCAATGAAAGGAATGGGGAATTTGTCTTTGATTGTGAGTTTGTTAAGGGCGTGAAAATCAAGACACATGCACCAAGTACCTTCTTTCTTGAGTACCATGACCATAGGGGAAGAATAGGGGATGGTACTAGGACGAATAAAACCCGCTTCTAACATTTCATGAACAATTTTCTCAATTTCATTCTTCTGGGAAAAGGGATGATGAAAAGGGATAATATTGGGAGGAAGACTACTCGGTATGAGAGGGATGGAATGATCATGGACTCCACAGGAAGGGGGAAGTTCTTTGGGAGTAGTAAAAACAACTTGGTGGTGGGAGAGGATAGATTGGAGGTTGGGATGCACAAAAGGTGTCTCAACAACATGAATGGAGTGGAGTTAGGAAATAATGTTAGAATGACCCTTTTTTAGGAGATTTTCCATGCGATGGGAACTGATTATCTCAGGGAATCTTGTCTTTATTCTTTGGAACTTATATTGTTGTCCCTCCTATTGGAATTGCATGTTTAAGTTCTTAAAATCCATGAGAATGGGGCTGAGAGTGTGTAACCATTCGACACCGAGAAAAATGTCTCATCCACCTATGTCGATAGAAAACATATGGGATTTCAGGTGATACTGACCAATTTGGAGTCGCACATTTTCATATCGTCCCCATATTCCATGGAACCTCCATTGGCAATCATGATTTGAAAAATATTGATGACACAGATGTAACAATTGACTTCTTGGGCAATGCGACAATGAATAAAATTATGGATCCTACCACTGTCCACAAGGATGATGACTTTCCTATTTTTGATGTAACCAATTAATTTGAGAGTTTGGGGAGTAAAGAATAAAGTGAGGGAATTAAGTGAAATCATCGGGTCAACTTCTGGTGGATCAGAGGATGGTGTCAGATTAGATGGCGGTGGTAGTCATCCAAGGGTGAAACAACTACCTCTTATTCATAAATATCCTCAATCACGACCATAAAAAGATTTTGTTCCTTACACTTGTGCCCTGGAAAATATTTGTCATCACAATTATAACAACGACCCTTGAGTCGACATTCATCCATTTCGGTCGTGGTTAATTTCTAGATCTTGAGTGGAGTTGCATGAGGGGAAAAAGTGGTGGGTTTAGGGAAAGGAGTAAAGGATGGTTTCTAGATCTAGGAGGAGACAATCTGTTGTGCTTCCTTGGCTCGTTGAGTAGTTTCCAACCAATTCTGGGGGCATGCCATAAGAACATGGGAACAAATTTCATCTTTTAGGCCATTAATAAATCATTCCTTGAAGAAATCATCTGACATGCCCTCCATTATGAAATAAAATTGCTCAAATGAGATTATAAAGTCTTCTACTATCCCAAACAACTTCAACTTGGTCAAACGTCCTAAATGGTGGGTGTCAGAGTCAAAGTAGTCATAAATCTCTACCAAAAACTATGTCCAAGAAACGTACCCTTGGCGGGCCTTTTTTTTCCATTTCCACCATTGCCAGTGTTCTAGATCCAGATGTAGGATACCATAACGAAGCTTGGCTAAATCATCAGTAATGCCATGCAAAGAGAAATAATGTTCCATTTGGGTGACCCAGCCTGTGGGATCCGAGCCATCAAATTTGTTCACCTCAATTCTGGGAGGGAGTGGGTCTCAAGAAAATTGGGTAGTATGAGGACCTTGGTAATGGGAAGAGTCATGGTCATCCTGATAGGATGGTTGTTCAAAAGAGGAAGGGCTCGGGGAACGTCCCATGAAGCCGTCAAGTGTGGCTTTGATGTATTTGAGGTCTTTGATGTGGGAACATTGGTCTTGGAGAGTTTGAACAACGAAATTGAGTGATATAAGGTTGGCATTGATATTCTTGATGTCCTCCTTGTTCTGGAGGTTGTCAATAATCAATGTATTGAGTTCTTGGGCTCGGGTGGTGGCCATTTGGAAAAATGGGCACGTAAATGGGATAGGGGAGACACAGGGGGTGGGGAGGGGTGGTTGGGACCAATGAGAAGAAGGGTGTCAAATGATAGGTACCACTGAGATCAAGGGAAAAAGGGGAATCCAATGGGATAGGGGCCAAATAAGGGCACCGGAAAAGGGGTCGGATCCACAAAAAAACTTGTGTTAAAAATGATAGGTATCACTAGAATCTGGGAGAAGAGAGGAACCCAATGGGATAGTTCCCAAATAAGTGTGTTGGTGGTACCACTATACTATTTTTTTTTTTTTAACTCCTGCGGATTTATACTCTGATCTAAAGAATAATGCAGTGTTGAAATGCCCAAATTCTTAACAAGAAGAAATGTGTAGTAATTTTGCAACCAGAATGCAGGAGGTAAGGTTGAACAACAATATGTATTTTGTGTTTTGTTTCTATTTCTATCCCAATGGTTAAGGTATTCATGGTTTCTATAGACAAGGGTTTTCCCTGTGCTATAGCTCTCTGATATATGTGCGGGGTCCAACAGTAGTACTCGACCCAATATCTCAGGGCACCAAGTAAGGAGGCTAGATTGTTCCCTTAATCGTACTACCCGACTACCCAAGTAATAGAGAGTATATTCCCGAGTGTTTTTCTTAGCAGCACTATAGCACTCAAGCGACTGATCGGTTTATCTATAGAAGGCTTCAGAAGATCTAGGTCAATTCATATACAGGTGTTGTCTTATGTGCTACCACTCGAAGGGGTACCAACAAGGGTTACAAGGGTGGCCAACAATGTGCCCTTGAGTACCACTTGTAGTTCCTTTGTTTATGCTTCCCCGACTATGGATTTATGCGCTGAACTATAGATCTTTGTAGCTTTAAGACACTGAAATACGTCTCTACCCTGAAAAAAATAACCCACAATTTTCTACCAAGGAAAGTGCTCTAATACCACTTGCAAGGTACCGGATCTATTAAAATAGTTGAAAACATAAATATTGCAGAGAATAACAGCGAAACAACACAATATATGAAACCACAACACCAAAATTATACCTTTGTTGATAGGAAACAATGTTCACTTTACTCTTCGAGGGGGAAACCTCTACCAGAGTAAGCTCTATTACAATAATTCTCAAGACAAAACTCCGCATACCCTCTACTCTTATTTATACTAAATCTATCTATCCAAAAGAAGAATCTAGAGGAAGATCCTTCTAGAAGAGGAAGCTTCTATTAGGTCTTCTTACATTTGACTTATTCTTACTTATTGCTAGGACTTATTAATATTGGTCTTTATTACATGGAATTATATTATTCTACCTAACATTGGGGGGTTGTGTTTGGGTTCAAATCAAACTTTTGCTCCATACTAGTAGAATAAAAAGTGCATTTAAATAATAACAAAATAATTTTACAAATTATGTATATTTATATAATTTAACTAGCATACAAAATGAGATTTAGTATAAAACCTACATGGAAAGAATAGCTCCTCTATCCAAAACATCGAGCTCCAATGATGTCAACCTCCCTTCTACTTGTTCTTTCCAAGTCTGGATCTAATTGTTGATGTTTGGAAAACATCGGGAAGACATTCTCCTAGATTAATAACTAATAATATAATAAGTAATAATAATAATAAATAGTTATTTATTATCCAAGGGACGCATCCTTTCATGGATGGTCACCATATGTTCTCTATATATGGAACACTCATCATTGTAATAATATATTGAATCTTACATATTCATTCTCATATGAAAAATCAACATGGTATTAGAGCTGGACTAGGCTTAACTCCCTCATGGGAGGGCCCGAGAAAATGTGAGTGGATTATTGTACTGTAAATTTTCTACTGCATGGTTGTAAGAGACATATGGTGAAGGGTAATGCTTGTTATTGCATTCCATACATTGTTGTTGCATAGTGCCTTCGTGGACCTGTGAAGGAGGAGTGTGGAGGTTTACATGGTATCATATCTCTGTTTCCATAGTAGGAGCCAACTATGTATGCCTCAACTTCAAAGGTATTGGTCGGCCTTAGGATCAACAAGGATGAGTTGAGGAAAATATTAATCATCCCAGAGTATCTAAAAATTTCCATGGTGGAAGCTGTGAGGAACAATGAAGTTGTTTTCGATGAAGATGATCATTGTTGTGACGAGACCAACACTGTGCTGAAAGTTGCAATTATTGTATTTGTTAATTCAAAGAACATAGGACGTAGAGGCCCTACATTGAAGGCTCATCTTCAGAAATTATCAGCGGAGAGTAGATATTTGATCTCTTAGATGTTAAGCCCTCAGATTTTCTTCACTATGGTAGATTGAGCACTTGGCGGACCTATGTGATTACAGTGCAGTGTCCCTGGTCTGCAAGAGGTGATAACATGGTGGGAACGAGCATAATCAATCATCCCACCATGGGTAAACAAATAGGGCACCAAAAAAAATATGGTTGTTAATAATTTATGTGGAGCATGCAACTCTGTCTATCATAGCCTATCTAGATGGAGTGACGATTGTTGATGAATATGCCATTGGAACATATCTGTTACTAAATGACCGGTGTTCGATATCTTGTGGAGTTAAGATATCTTGTGAATGATATTTCAACACAATTAAGTCGTTGGAATTGGCATTGGTTGTTCACTTAGACCATAAATAACATTGTTTGATAAACGTGGTTATTTATGAATGGGAAATCAGGAATATATGAGAAAAATCACTCGGCATTTGTAATTGAAGGTCGTTTAGAATGAAAACTATATTTTAAATTAATCGCTTTAATAAATAAAGTGATGATGAAATTGTTGTTACTGGGTGTCCACATAGTTTGTTCAGTTTCTGTGAAAGAGGGAACAAGGTTGTGGTGTTTTATGTGTACAATCCTATAGCATCACAAACAATATTGTAGTCAAACTAGGATGTTGCGGGATTGGGATTTGTGTAAATGTGGTTGCAAGGGTGATGAAGTCATTGTGGAAGGAAAATTGGTGTACGAGAAATCCATGGCAACTCCCATGGTGACAAACCTGAAGAAATTGAGAGACTCTGATTATTATCTAGTAGACCCCTCCACATACCGACAATTGATTGGCTCATTGATGTATCTAGTTAATACCAGGCCAGACATTTTCTTTGATGTGAAAAAGTTGAGCTAGTTCTAGGTGGAACGAAGACATGAGCATTGGATAGTCGCAAAGCACATTTTGAGATATTTGTGTGGCACACTAAATTATGGTTTAAGATATGTCTTATGTTGATCTTTGAGGCARCATCATGAGACATTCTCCCCGTAGGGTCCTATGTGGACTAGTAGGGGAAAATATGAAATTCATCCTGGCATTCCTCAGATGGTCAGATGAAGGAACCAAGACATTGGTTTCACGAGGAAACCTCGATATGTCTTGGGGGAAATCGGTTCCATGAGGGAGCCTCGATGTGTCCTAGAGATGTTTGAGGCAACAATGTGAGACATTCTCCCCAGAGGGTCCTGTGTGGACTAGTAGGGGGGAATGTGGACTTCATACTGACATTCCTTAGATGGTTAGATGAAGGAACCAAGACATTGGTTTTACAAGGAAAACTCGATATGTCTTGTGAGACACTAGTTCCATGAGGGAACCTCGATATGTATTAGACATGTGTTCCACGAGGGAACCACAAGATGTCTAGTATGGAAATAGTTCATGAGTGAAACCTGAGGTTGGAAATTTCAGGATATTGGATTGCCCAGCATTTCATGTACCCAAGGATAAAATGACCAAGCTAGACCCTTCAGGAAGAAAGGATACATTTTTGGGGTATAGTGAGTCTTTGATGGCATACCAGATCTACATCCCTAGTCAGAGACAGATTAAGGTGAGCATAGATCTTACCTTTAAGGAGGAGGTAGCCTTCAGGAGATCTAGAGGATCTCACATGGAGATTGATAGTGAGAGATAGGAAGAGATGGTGCCTTCTCCCCCTCACCCTCCAATAGTTCATAGGGAGACAATTGAGCCTATTGATCCAATTGATCACGTTGATCCTGTAGCTCCAAATGATGTTCTCAGAGATATTTCTGTAGGTTGGAAGAGACCTGCATGGGCTCATCAGACTCTGCAAAAGGCAGAAGGACATGCAACTCCTCATGGTACCTTTCAAGAGAGTAAGAGACCTCAGATATATTTTTTCTATGCTGCAACTATGAGCCACATCATTGATTATGAGCCTTCCTATTATGAGGCATCTAGTCAACTAGTATGGAGAGATTCCATGATGGAGGAGTATCATTCCATCATGAAGAATGATGTTTGGGATATTGTTTCGAGACTTGAGGCTAAGTTTGTAGTGACTTCCAAGTGTATCTATAAGATCAAACACACAACTGATGAGAGAATCGAGAAGCACAAAGCGAGATTTGTTTCTAGAAGATTCTTTCGGGTGGAGGGAATAGATTATGATCAGACATTTTCTCCTGTTTCTCGATACACTTCTATCCAGATGATTAATTCCCTTGCAACATCCATTGGTTGGAGACTATATCATATGGATGTGAAGACAACCTTTCTCGTTGGAGATATTGAGGAAGAAGTATGCATCAAGCAACCAAATGGTTTCATGATACATGAGAAGGAGTCTCATGTGTGCAGGTTGAAAAAGGCCATGTATGGACTCAAGCAGGAACCTTAGGCTTGGTATGCGAGGATTGATGGACACTTGATGAGTTTGGGCTTCAAAAAAGTGTTGTTGATCCCAACTTGTACTACAATATTGTTAATGGTGAGTCCCTGATTTTGGTCCTCTACGTTGATGATTTATTCCTCACCGATACAAAGAGCCTTATTATTGAATGCAAGTATGTATTAGCCTCTGAGTTTGAGATGAAGGACCTTGGTATTATGAAATACTTCTTGGGAATAGAGGTGTGGAATAGAACTGATGAGATATTCCTGAGTCAGGGGAAGTACACAATTGATATATTGAAAAAAAAAGAGTTTGGGATGCTGAAATGTAAGCCCATGGCTACACCAATGGTGATGAATCTAAATAAACTAAGTATTTCTTCTTCTTATTCCGACGAGATTGATATGACCCTGTACAGACAGCTGATTGGATCATTGATGTATCTAGTTAACATCAGACTAGATATTTGATATGTAGTGAGTGCACTTAGCCAGTTTATGAGTCAATTGAGACAAACACATTGGATTGTTGCAAATCATGTGTTGAGATACTTGCGAGGCACGGTTGGACATGGTCTAAGATATACTTCCAGTATTGACATGAGATTGCAGAGATATACTGACTCTGATTGGGAATGGAGCATAGTGTACAGGAAGAGCACCTCCAGGTGTTGCTTCACTTTTGGATCTGCCATGGTTTATTGGTGTAGCAAGAAACAAAATTTTGTGTCCTTGAGCCTGCAGAAGCAGGGTACATTGCATTGAGTGTGGAAGTCCGCGAAGCAATGTGGCTTCACAAGATCCTTGTAGATTTATTTGGACATGTGATGGATTCCATCGTTATTCTGAGACATGGTGCAGAGGAAGGAAGTGATGGTGCAATACCTTCTTACAGATGAGCAGGTTGTTGATGTTCTTACCAAACCCCTTACCCAGATGAAGTTCGAGTACTTTCGTGACAGACTTGCGTGGCAGAGAATGCCTCCCTTGCTGAGAAGGAGTGTTGATGTTTGCAGCTTCCTGAGACATTCTCCAAACCGTACTCCTCTGTGACTGAGTTGAGTTGATATGTGAGGACACTTATCCGAGTAGGGATAAGTTGGATTGGGTTTGTTATCCCCTAGCCTAGGGATAACTAAGAAGATCATGTGTCGAGGCCCACAGGTCCTAGACATGGAGTGTCGAGAGATAGACGACTTAAGCATGGCCCTAGAGGGTCCCTATTTTCTTCAGTGCAGTCCACATATCACCAGCAACAATATTAATCACACCGGCTTGGTCCTGAAATGGCAATGAGTCTTGATCCATGAGGTAATAAGTCTAGGTATCATGGTATGTATCGCTCTGATTCTTAAAACATTTAAACATGTTGCATTGTACCTTTCTGGATTTCATAACGTTTGCTTGAATTTATGCTCTTTGCCTTGTCCAAACCTGGGAGGGTCACATGGTGCCCTAGTAAGTTAGTTTCCTTCTAGGATAGGTTGTTACCTAGTGGATCTGTGAAGAGTCATCATTTGTTCCCTCCATAGTTACCATTTTCCATCTTTATCCCCTCCATCTATCCACATTTTTGGGCATTGGGGAAGGCTCCACTTGGAAAGGGATGTACCTTACCTCATGGGAAGAAGGGGCTAAAGGCCCAGGGGGAAATGTACCAGGAAAAAGTTAAGAGCCAAATTTAAAACTTCGAGATGCTTCGCCCAGGGATCCCCAAGAAAGCACTAAAATGTTTCTCAACAAGAAATGGGACCCATATATGAATAAAACACTCAAGGCATTTG
>SNQJ01S0083604.1:11084-28621 GCA_010110895.2 Picea sitchensis | reverse complement strand
ATATATATATAAAAAAATTGAATTTATCAATATATTAACTCACTCTATTAATATAACATTATTATTATTTAAAACACAACATTAATATAGTATTTTTATTATTTAAAATAAAAATAATAACTAAATATATTTCTACTTATAATTTGGAATTCTTTCCATACATAACATCATGTCAGTGATGTACATTTTCACAAGCTCAATCATATCGATAGTTAATTAAATTTCCACCAGGGGTCTCTTGTACTACAAACAATTATATCCATAGTTAATCAAATTTCTAGAGGAGGTCCCTTGTACCACAAATAAAGGGATCTCATACACCCATTTGATGTTTGACTTAACCATGACCTTAAAATTAAATTATTATAATTATTCTAAATAAATACATATAATTAATTACCATAATCTTAAAAAGTAATCCTAAAATTAATCTACTTATTATTGTGTGTATCATTACTTTTCATCACTAGAGCTTTTAATCATTATTTTAATGGAATTTTTTAATCATTATTTTAAAACATATTTTTTTATTATTATTTTAAAAAATAATTATTTTTTAGTTCTTTTATCATTATTTTAAAAAATATTTTTTTTTTAATATTTAATAAAATTAAAATTAAACTTAATTTCATTTATTATTATTATTTTAAAAATAATTATTTTTTAATTCTTTTATCATTACTTAAAAAAAATAGTATTTTTTAATATTTAATAAAGTTAGATTAAACTTGATCTGATTTATTGTATTGTATGCATCATTACTTTTCATTATTACATTTTTTTTTTATCATTACCGATAAAATAAAATAGATATTTAATTAATTTTATGATTAAAATATTTTAATAATTATTTAACATATTTTAAAATTAAAGAGGATTTATCTATTTTTTTAATTAAATATTTAAAATAGATTAACAAGTAGTATAAAACTCTTATAATTGTGTCAATTTATTTTAACTTATTATAACTAAAAATTAAAGAATATTTATTTTAACTTGTCATAATTGAAAATTAAGGAATATTTTTTAATTGTGAAACTTAAAATGTTTACTGAGAGGAGATTAATTTTAAAATCTAGTTAAAATCTAAGTAAAAACTTCTTAGTTCCTTTATAAAAACCCAAGGTGATTCTAAAAAATTATCATAATGTTAAAAAAATTCAATGACACTTCACTCAAGGTTCACAAATTCACACCAAATGTTTATTTGATATATTGCAGAGTGACTTCTTTTTACCAAATATAGTGAGAAGTGGCCAATGTAGTATTAAATCTAAACATGTGAGTGATGCCCTAGCATTCTATGTGGAATTTCAAATTTCAAATCAAAGATAAGTAATAGAGTAGATGCCCATTCCACGTGGTATGTTCAAGCAAAGAAAAATATTACGATCTCTATTGTACACTTGTCACTTATGTTTAGCATTTTACATGACATTTTAGGATTATCTTTGAGTTTGTACGAATGTTGCAGTATTTTAGAACGTATTTGATTTCTAGTAACAATCCAAACCTTTTTCTGCAAAATTTGTAACTTATAGAGTTTTATTTTACATTTTTTTCAGTTAAAATTTGTAGCTTATAGAGTTTTATTTTAAATATTTTCCAGTTAAAATTATCATAATCTCTTGTTTGAATTTGAATTCAAAACAAGGATAGTAGCTTATAGAGTTTTATTTTAAAATTTTTTCCAGTTAAAATTATCATTAGCAAATATCCATATATTTATGCATAAAGACCAAGCAACTATGCTCATCATATATTTATGCATAAAGACCAAGAAACCATACTCATCAAGTACAGAAGATGCAACCGCTTCCATGGCTTCCATCCCATTAAAGATTTAAAAATAAATAAATCTGAAACCGGAAAAAATAATTAGCAGATATATATAAGATTAACCTCCTAGCCAAAAATGATTCAAACAACAACAAATCTAATGAACATTAAGCATATAAAAATCTCCCTCAAATCATGCCATTACCCACAAAAAATTGATCCGGATGGATGTTGGTGGCCTCCTACATGTGTTATACCACCATTCAACTAGGGGTAACCACTGAGCCCACCAATTTTTCCTCTCGGATGCAAAACACCTCAAATATGTTTCCAAACACTTGTTGAGAACTTCAGTCTCGCCATCTATCTGGGGGTGATAGGTGATGCTAAGATGTAATTGGGTGCCCTGTAGCTTGAACAATTCTTGCAAAAAATTGCTGGTGAAAGTGGGATCTCTGTCAGAGACAATAGAATTAGGCATGCCATGAAGCTTGAAGATATTATCCATGAAGATTTGAGCCACTATGGATGCAGTGAATGGGTGTTGAAGAGCATAAAAATGAGCATATTTGTAAAGACGATCGACGACCACCATGATGACTGACTTATTGCCCTATTTAGGTAATCCAACAATGAAATCCATAGAAATATCTTGCCAAATAGCAGGGGGGGTCGGAAGCAGTTGGAGTGTGCCCAGAGCTTTGAATGTTTCTCCCTTGTTGCGTTGACAGACCTCACATTCATCCATAAAGGTGCGAATGTCCTGTTTCATACCATCCCAGAAAAAAGAATGTTTCGCCCGTTCATACGTTTTGGTAAACCTTGAATACCCAGCTGTGGGTGAAGCATGGAGTTCAAAAAGCACCATGGATTTAAGTTGTGATTGCTTGCATAAATACAAACGACCTTTGTAGCGAAGCTCTTCATTGTGCCAAGAGTACCCTGGAGACACTGGAGAATTGTGTTCAATTGGCGGATCATGCTAGAAATTTTGGGGTCTTGCAGCCATTCCTGATGAACAACTTAGAGCCAATCTGGTACAATGAAGGAGAGGGAGAAAAGGGACCCGTCTTCTTCATATTTCCAGGAAAGAGCATTTGCAACTACATTTTCCTTTCCCTTCTTGTAAATGATCTCATAATCATATCCAAATAACTTGGTCACCCATTTTTGTTGCTCCGGTGATGAAATTCGTTGTTCCAAAAAATAATTGAGACTTTGATGATCAATTTTTATTTGGAAGCATTGACCCAATAAATAAGGATGCCAGAGATCCACAACATGCAAAATGGTTAACATTTCATTTTCATAAATGGATTGGCCCAAATCTCTCTCTGAATTTTGTTTTCTAGTGAAGGATAAAGGCCTTCCATCTTGCATGAGGATGGCCCCAATTCCTTTCTCGGAAGCATCACATTCCAATACAAACATCTTTGTGAAGTCTATAAGTGCTAGGACAGGGGTCGAGCACATAGCATTTTTCAAGGCTTGGAAGGAGTGATCTGCAACTGGAGTCTAAGTGAAAGCATTCTTTTTAAAGAGAGAAGTGAGAGGACCTGCAATTTTTCCATAATTCTGAAAAAACTTCCGATAATAGACTATTAAACCTAGAAAACCATGCAAGCTCTTAAGATTTTTAGGGCGAGGCCAATCCTGCATAGCTTCAATTTTCTTAAGATCCACCTGGACACCATCCTTGCCGACAATATGACCTGGGTATTCCACTTCTGATGCTCCAAATGCACATTTAGATTGTTTGAGGAAAAGTTGGTTCTTAGAGAGTAGATGGAGAACTTGATTCACATGGGAGAGATGGGATGTCCAATTTTTACTATAGATGAGAATATCATCAAAGAAAACTAAGAAAAAATGACGAAATACATGATTCATAAAACTTTGGAAAGTGGAGGGAGCATTACACAAGCCAAAGGGAATTACCAAGAACTCACAGTGACCCTCATGAGTTCGAAATGCAATCTTGGGAATGTCTTCTTCTATCATATGGATATGGTGGTAGCCAAAACGTAGATCAAGTTTTGTGAAGTACTGAGCACCACTCAATTCATCCAAGAGGTCATCAATGAAAGGAATGGGGAATTTGTATTTGATTGTGAGTTTGTTAAGGGAGCCAAAATCAGGACACATGCACTAAGTACCTTCTTTCTTGAATACCATGACCACAGGGGAAGAATAGGCATTGATATTAGGATGAATAACACCCGCTTCTAGCAATTCATGAACAATTTTCTCAATTTCATCCTTCTGGGCAAAGGGATGATGATAAGGGCGAACATTGGGAGGACGACTGCCCGATATGAGAGGGATGGAATGATCATGGAATCCATGGGAAGGGGGAAGTTCCTTGGGAGTGGTAAAAACAACTTGGTGGCGGGAGAGGATCAATTGGAGGTCGATATGCATAGAAGGTGTCTCAACAACATGAATGGAGTGGAGTTGGGAAATAATGTCAGAATGACCCCTTTTTGAGGAGCTTTTCCATGCGATGGGAACTAATGATCTCAGGGAAGCCTGTCGTGATGCCTTGGAACTTATACTATTTTCCCTCATGTTGGAATTGCATGTTTAAGTCCTTAAAATCCATGAGAATGGGGTTGAGAGTGTGTAACCATTCAGAACTGAGAACAATGTCACAAACACCTATGTCGATAGAAAACATATGGGATTTCAGCTGATACTAACCAATTTGGAGCCGCACATTTTCACATCATCCCCCATATTTCATGGAACCTCCATTGACAATCATGATTTGAAAATTATTGACGGAACAAATGTAACAATTGACTTTTTGGGCAATGTGACGATGAATAAAATTATGGGTGCTACCACTGTCCACAAGGATGATGACTTTCCTATTTTTAATGTAACCAATTAATTTGAGAGTCTGGGGAGCAGAGAAGCCAGTGAGGGCATTAAGAGAAATCATTGGGTCAACTTTTGGTGGATCAAAGGGTGGTGTCCGAACAGATGGCGGTGGTAGTTCATCCACAGGTGAAACAATGGCCTCTTCTTCAGAAATATCCTCAGTCACGGCCATACAAAGATTATGTTCGTTACACTTGTGCCCTGGAAAATATTTGTCATCACAATTATAACAAAGACCCTTGAGTTGACGTTCAACCATTTCAGCTCTGGTTAATTTTTGGATCTTGAGGGGAGTTGCAAGAGGGGAAGAAGTGGTGGGTTTAGGGCGAGGAGGAAAGGATGGTTTGCGGATCTAGGAGGATACAATCTATTGTGCTTCCTTGGCTCGTTGAGTATCTTCCAACCAAGTCTAGGGGCGTGCCATAAGAACATGGGAACGAATTTCATATTTTAGGCCACTGATAAAGAATTCCTTGAAGAAAGCATCTGACATGCCCTCAGTTATGAAATCCAAGTGCACAAATGTGGCGATAAAGTCTTCTACTATCCCAGACTACTTCAACTTGGTCAAACAGCCTAAATGGTGGGTGTTAGAGTCAAAGCGGTCATAAAGCTCTGCCACAAACTGTGTCCAAGCAACATACCCTTAGCGGGCCTTTTTTTCGCCATTGCCACCATTGCCAACATTCTGGATCCAAATGTAGGATACCATAAGGAAGCTTAGCTAAATCATCAGTAATTCCATGCAAAGAGAAATAATGTTCTATTTGGGTGACCCAGCCTATGGGATCTGAGCCATCAAATTTGTTCACATAAATTCTAGGAGGGCGTAGGTCTCGAGAAAAGTGGGTAGTATGAGGACCTTGGTAATGGGAAGAGTTATGGTCATCCTGATAGGATGGTTGTTCAGAAGAGGAAGGTTTTGGGGAACGGACCATGAAGTTGTCAAGTGTGGCTTTGATGTCTTTGAGGTCTTTGATGTGGGCACATTGGTCCTGGAGAGTTTAAAGAATGGAATTGAGTGAGCTAAGGTTGACATTGATATTATTGATGTCCTCTTTGTTCTGGAGGTTGTCAGCAATCAATGTATTGAGTTCTTGGGCTTGTGTGGTGGCCATTTGGAAAAATGGGCATGCAAATGGGACAGGGGAGACACAGGGGGTCGGGAGGGGTGGGTAGGACCACTGAGAAGAAGGGTGTCAAATGATAGGTACCACCATGATCAAGGCAAAAAGGGGAATCCAATGGGATAGGGGCCAAATAAGGGCACCGGAAAAGGGGTCGGGTCCTCAAAAAAAATTGTGTTAAAAATGATAGGTACCACTAAAATCTGGATGAAGAGAGGAACCCAATGGGATAGGTCCCAAATAAGTGTGTTGGTGGGACCACTATACTCGTTTTTTTTCTTTTTTTTTTAACTCCTACAGAGTTATACTTTGATCTGAAGAATAATGCAGTGTTGAAATGCCCAAATTTTTAATTGGAAGAAATGTGTAGTAATTTCACAACCAGAATGCAGAAGGTAAGGTTGCACGACAATAGGTATTTTCTATTCTGTTTCTGTTTCCGTCCCAAGGGTTAAGGTATTTAGGGTTTCTACAGACAAGGGTTTGCCCTGTGCTATAGCTATCTGATATACGTGCGGGGTTCAATAGTAGTACTCGGCCCAATATCTCAGGGAACCAACTAAGGAGGTTAGATTGTTCCCTTAGCCGTACTACCCAACTAACCAAGTACTAGAGAGTATCTTCCCGATTGTTGTTCTCGGTGGCACTATAGCAGTCAGGAGACCAATCGATTTATCTACGAAGGGCTTCAGGAGATCTAGGTCGATCCATATACATGTTTTGTCTGATGCGCTACCACTCGAAGGGGTACCAACAGGGGTTACAAGGGTGGCCAACAATGTGCACTTGAGTACCACTTGTATTTCCTGCGTGTATGCTTCCCTGACTGTGGATTTATCTATTGAATGATAGATCTTTGTAGCTTTAAGACACCAGAATACGTCTCTACCATGGAAAAAAAAATAACCCACAATTTTCTACCAAGGAAAGTTCTCTGATACCACTTGTAAGGTACCAGATCTATTAAAATAGTTGAAAACATAAATATTGCAGAGAATAATAGTGGAACAACACAATAGATGAAACCACAACACCAAAATTATATCTTTATTAATAGGAAACAATGTTCATTTGCCTCTTCGAGGGGGCAACCTCCAACAAAGCAGAGCTCTATTACAATAATTCTCAAGACAAAACTTCCCATACCCTCTACTCCTATTTATACTAAATCTATCTATCCAAAAGAAGAATCTAGAGAAAGATCATTCTAGAAGCGAAAGATTATATTAGGTCTTCTTACATTTGACTTATTCTTCCTTACTGCTAGGCCTTATTAATATTGATCTTTATTACATGGAATTATATTATTCTACCTACGTGAGGGGTTAGGGAGGTTAGGTCCCTAACAATGGGGAATTATGTTTGGGTTGAAATCAGACTTTTGCTCCATACTGGTAGAATAAAATGTGCATTTAAATAATAACAAAAGGATTTTACAAATTATGTATATTTATATAATTTAACAAACATAGAAAATGAGATTTGGTATAAAACTACATGGAAATAATAGCTCCTCTATCCAAAACATCGATCTCCAATGATGCCAACCTTCCTTCTACTTATTCTTTCCAAGTCTAGATCTAATTGTTGATGTTTGGAAAACATTGGGAAGACATTCTCCTAGATTAATAATTAATAATATAATAAGTAATAATAATAATAATAAATAGTTATTTATTATCCAAGGGACACATCCTTTCATGGATGGTCACCATATGTTCTCTATATATGGAACACTCATCATTGTAATAATATATCGAATCTTACATATTCATTCTCATATGAAAAATCAACATTGTATCAGAGTTGGATTAGGCTTGAGTCCCTCATGGGAGGGCCCAGGAAAATGAGAGTGGATTATTGTACTGTAAATTTGCTACTGCATGGTTGTAAGAGACATATGGTGAAGGGTAATGCTTGTTATTGCATTCCATACATTGTTGTTGAATAGTGCCTTCGTGGACCTGCGAAGGAGGAGTGTGGAGGTTTACATGGTATCATATCTCCACTACCACAACAGGAACCAACTCTGTATGCCTCATCTTCAAAGTTATTAGTCGGCCTTAGGATCGACAAGGACGATTTGAGGAAAATATTAATCATCCCAGAGTATCTAAAAATTTCCATGGTGGAAGATGTGAGGAACAATGAAGTTTTTTTCAATGAAGATCAACATTGCTGGGACGACACCAGCACTACGCTGAAAGATGCAGTTATTGCATTTGTTAATTCAAAGAGCATAGGACATAGAGGCCCTACGTTGAAGGCTCGGCTTCAGAAATTATCAGCGAAGAGTAGATATTTGATCTCTTAGATGTTAATCCCTCAAATTTTCTTCATTATGGGAGATTGAGCACTTAAAGGACCCACACAATTACAGTGCAGTGTCCCTGGTCTGCAAGAAGTGTTACCATGGTGGGAACGAGCAGAATCCATCATCCCACCATGGGTAAACAAATAGGGCACCAAAAAAAAAAATGGTTGTTGATAATTTATGTGGAGCATGGAACTTTGTTTGTCGTAGCCTATCTAGATGGAGTGATGATTGTTGATGAATATGCCATTGGAACGTCTCTGTTACTAAATGACCGATGTTTGATATCTTGTGGAGTTAAGATATCTTGTGAATGAGATTTCAACACAATTAAGTCGCTGGAATTGGCATTGGTTGTTCACTTAGACCATAAATAACATTGTTCAATAAATGTGGGGTTATTTATGAATGGGAAATCAGGAATATAAGAGAAAAATCACTCAGTGATTGTAATTGAAGGTCGTTTCAAATGAAATCTATATTTTAAATTAATCACTTTCATAAATAAAGTGATGATGAAATTTTTGTTACTGGGTGTCCACATAGTTTATTCGGTTTATGTGAAAGAGGGCACAAGATTGTAGTGTTTTATGTGTACAATCTTGTAGCATCAAAAACAATATTGTAGTCAAAATAACATGTTGTAGGATTTGGATTTGTGTAAATGTGGTTGCAGGGGTGATGAAGTCATTATGGAAGGAAGATTAGTGTACGAGAAATCCATGGCAACTCCCATGGTGACAAATCTGAAGAAATTGAGAGTCTTTGATTCTAATCTAGTAGACTCCTCCATGTATGGATAGTTGATTGGCTCATTGATGTATCTGGTTAATACCAGGTCGGACATTTGCTTTGTTGTGAACACGTTGAGCATGTTCCAGGTGGAACCGATACATGAGCATTGGATAGTCGGAAAGCACATTTTGAGATATTTGTGTGGCATGCTAAATTATGGTTTAAGATATGTCTCATGTTGATGTTTGAGGCAACATCATGAGACATTATCCCCGTAGGGTCCTGTGGGGACTAGTAGGGGAAAATGTGAAATTCATCCTGACGTGCCTCAGATGGTTAGATTAAGGAACCAAGACATTGGTTTCATGAGGAAACCTCGATATGTCTTGGGGGACATTGGTTCCATGAGGGAACCTCGATGTGTCCTAGATATGTTTGAGGCAACAACGTGAGACATTCTCCCTAGAGGGTCCTGTGTGGACTAGTAGGGGGAAATGTGGACTTCATACTAACATGCCTCAAACGGTTAGATGAAGGAACCAATACATTGGTTTCACGAGGAAACCTCAATATGTCTTGTGAGACATTGGTTCCATGAGAGAACCTCAATATGTCTTAGACATGTGTTCCATGAGGGAACCATGAGATGTCTAGTATGGACACAGTTCATGAGTGAAACCTGAGGTTGGACACTTCAGGATATTGGGTTGTCTAGTATACTTTCATGTACCCAAGGAGAAAAGGATCAAGCTAGACCCTTCAGGAAGAAAGGATACATTTGTGGGGTACAGTGAGTCTTCTAAGGCATACCCGATCTACATCCCTAGTCAAAGACATATTAAGGTGAGCAAAGATGTTACCTTTAAGGAGGAGGTAGACTTTAGGATATCTAGAGGATATCACATGGAGATTGATAGTGAGAGACAGGAAGATATGGTGCCTTCTCCCCCTCACCCTCTAACAGTTCAGAGGGAGAAAATTGAGCCTATTGATCCAATTGATCTTGTTGATATTGTAGCTCTAGATGATGTTCCCAGAGATATTGCAGTAGGTCATAAGAGACCTGCATGGGCTCGTTAGACTCTACAGAAGAAAGAAGGACATGAAGATCCTCATGGTACCTTCTGAGAGAGAAAGAGACCTCAAATATATTCATTATATGCCGCAACTATGAGCCACATCATTGATTCTGAGCCTTCTTGTTATGAGGAGGCATCTAGTCAACCAATATGGAGAGATGCCATGATGGAGGAGTATCAGTCCATCATGAAGAATGATGTGTGGGATCCAAGTGGATCTATAAGATCAAACACATAGCTGACGAGAGAATCGAGAAGCACAAAGCGAGATTTGTTGCAAGAGGATTCTCTAAGGTGGAGGGAATAGATTATGAGGAGAAATTTTCTCCTGTTGCTCAATACACTTCTATCCGAACAATCGTTTCCCTTGTAGCATCCATGGGTTGGATACTACATCATATGGATGTGAATACAACCTTTCTCATTGGAGAGATTGAGGAAGAAGTATACATCAAGCAACCATATGGTTTTGTGATACATGAGAAGGAGTCTCATGTGTGCAGGTTGAAAAAGGCCTTGTATGGACTCAAGCACACACCTTGAGCTTGGTATGTGAGGATTGATGGACACCTGATGAGTTTGGGCTTCAAAAAAAGTGTTGTTGATCTCAACCTGTACTACAAGACTGTTAATGGTGAGTCCATGATTTTGGTCCTCTATGTTGATGATTTATTCCTCAACAATACATAGAGCATTATTGTTGAATGCAAGTATGTGTTGGCCTCTGAGTTTGAGATGAAGGACTTTGGTATGATGCAATACTTCTTGGGACTAGAGGTGTGGAATAGAACTGATGAGATCTTCCTGGGTCAGGGGAAGTACACAGTTGAGATATTGAAAAAAAAAAGTTTGGGATGCTGAACTGTAAGCCCATGGCTAGACCAATGGTGATGAATCTGAAGAAACTAAGTGTGTCTTCTTCTAATTTCGACAAGATTGATCCGACCATGTACATAAAACTTATTGGATCATTGATGTATCTGGTTAACACCAGACCATATATTTTCTATGCAGTGAGTGCACTTAGCTAGTTTATGAGTCAACTGAGACATACACACTGGATTTTTGTGAAGCATGTGTTGAGATACCTAAGAGGCACAGTTGGACATGGTCTAAGATATATTTCCAGTATTAACATGAGATTGCATAGATATACTAACTCTGATTGGGAAGGGAGCGTAATGGACAGGAAGAGCACCTCCGGGTGTTGCTTCACTTTGGGATCTGCCATGGTTTCCTGGTGTAGAAGGAAACAGACTTTTGTGTCCTTGAGCAGTGCAGAAGCAGAGTACATTGCATTGAGTGTGGCAGTCTGCGAAGTAATGTGGCTTCACAAGCTTCTTGCATATTTATTTGGACATGTGTTGGATTCCACCGTTATTCCGAGACATGGTGCAGAGGAAGGAAATATTGGTGCAGTACCTTCCTACAGATGAGAAGGTTGTTGATGTTCTTACCAAACCCTTTACCAGGACGAAGTTCAAGTACTTCCATGACAGACTTGGCGTGGCATAGAATGCCTCCCTTGCTGAGAGGGAGTGTTGATGTTTGCAGCTTCTTAAGACATTATCCAGATCATACTCCTCTATGAATGAGTTGAGTTGATCTGTGAAGACACTTATCCGAGTAGGGATAAGTGGGTTTGGGTTTGTTATCCCCTAGCCTAGGGATAACTAAGGAGATCTTGTCTTGAGGCCCACAGGTCCTAGACATGGAGTGCCGAGAGCCAAATGACTTAAGCCTGGCCCCGGAGGGCCCCTCTTTTCTTCAGTGCAGTCCACATATCACCAGCAACAGTATTCATCACACCGGCTTGGTCCTGAAATGGCAATGAGTCTTGCTCCATGA
Organism: Picea sitchensis; assembly: GCA_010110895.2. Taxonomy (NCBI): domain Eukaryota; kingdom Viridiplantae; phylum Streptophyta; class Pinopsida; order Pinales; family Pinaceae; genus Picea; species Picea sitchensis. Next base: position 16,856 of record SNQJ01S0083604.1, on the reverse strand, counting down.
GGTAATAAGTCTGAGTATCATGGTATGTATCGCTCTGATTTTTAAAACATTTAAACATGTTGCATTGAATCTTTCTAGATTTCATAACGTTTGCTTGACTTTATGCTCTTTTCCTTGTCCAAACCTAGGAGGGTCACATGGTGCCCTAGTAAGTTAGTTTCCTTTTAGGATAGGTTGTTAACTAGTGGATCTCTGAAGAGTCATTGCCCGTTCCCTCCATACTTACCATTTTCCATATTTATCCCCTCCATCTATCCACATTTTTTGGCATTGGGGAAGGCTCCACTTGGAAAGGGTTGTACCTTACATCATGGGAAGAAGGGGCTAAAGCCCCAGGGGGAAATATAGTTGGAAATATTTAAGAGCCGAATTTAAACCTTCAAGATGCTTTGCCCAGGGATCCCCAAGAAAACACTTAAACATTTCTCAACAGGAAAAGGGGACCCACATATGAATAAAACACTCAAGGCATTTGTTGGTGGATAGGAGGTCTCATCATGAGCCGACCTATCATGACCATGAACATGTAGCGGTATGACACTACCTCCCAACTGGTCACCAAGCCAGGGTAGTGGCTCTTGGTTGCATGGCCAAGAGAAAGGGGGTCTCATCACGAGCCAAGCTTCTCATTTCCATGAAATGTTTGTGGGTGACACTGCCACTAGCTAGTCACTAAGCTAGGGCGGTGGCCATCAACTCTTTCCTTGCAGCATGAAGAAAGAAAGATAAAAGAAGAAATAAAAGATAAAAATAAATGGCAATCAGTGGGATTGGAAACATTTACATCCATGACAAAGTGCATCTCACCCTCAACAAAGGCACCCATAGGTGAGTGTTACATTTCCCTACTATCACATGCACCCCATGCCCAAAGTTATTTTTTCTCACCACCTCATACGTTTGCGTGATTTGGATCAAGCTCCACTGGGGAAACGACCTTGACTTAAGGGAGACTGACGCAATAGGACACTCTAAGACCATTCCAAACCTTAGACTTTTCAAGTTGCATAACGTTTTGAGCATTTGTTTGGGTTTAGGGGGGATTAATGCACATGTTTGGGTGTTTTAATTATTAGATGTGATTTACATATTATGATGGTTGTGACTTATGGACCCCTGGAGGGCGTACTTGTTGTCTTTGCAGGACCTTGCCCGGTGAACAAGTACATGGAGAGATGACTAGCTCAGACCTTCATGAGGGCTCAAATCCCATTTGATGGATGTTGAGACCCCAACCAGGGGGCGGGATAAAGATCAAGGGGTTCTGCCAAGAAGAAGAAGGATGTTTCCTTTGGAGGCACTTTAGCGGACCTAGACCCAAGCGATGATGCCTTTACCACCTGAACAATGGCCTGTGGAGGCCTTGGATGTCACCCATACAACCCTAGATGTTTCTACATGTAGTGGTTGTCACCTTGGGGGTAATCCTGAGGTTATTAGCATGTGTGGGTAGGTTTTTTGTTTTTGGAGGCCCAACGTTTCACTCCTTGCGCCCAATGTTCCATGAAAGAGGTCCAACGTTACCCTAGAAGGGCATGACATCACCCCTAGGAGGGTATTTACATGAAAATTTATTTTATTTTGTCCAAAATTTAATTTTGTAAGAAACTGGCCAGGTTGGCCCTGATATTTTGACCTAAAATAATTAAAGGTCAAATTTTGGTATAAATAAACATAAAGTGACATTCATTTTATCATAACTTTCACTTGGGAGGGTGGAGGTCTGACATTTTCTCCCTACTAAGGGTTATTGGCTGAAATAAGGATGCCGCTACTCTTTTAAGGCTTGTTTTTGGCACTTGGACAAATTTTATGAAGTTTTGTGGCAATCTTGCATGGTTTTACATGATTATTCTTGGTGCAAGTAAGTATATTTTTACTTTTTCATTGTAAATGGTTATGGTAGTGGTTTTCTTTCTCATACAAGAGTATGAAATTGCATGTTTTAATTAATGTTTGAAGTAAGAAACTTAAAGTGCTAACTTTCTTGCTTTTCATTTGCCTAGCTTTATTGAATTGATCTAATAACTAGTGAAACCCTAGGGCCCTAAAGTGCTAGCTCACTCGAGGTTTATACTTAGTTATTATGCAAAGTACTTTTCATCCATAAAAATCCAAGAAGGAGGTGCTAGGGCCTAAAAGTGCCTACACCCTAGCTTCCTCACTTCTTGAGGTCAAACCTAGGAGGACTTAAGGTGTTATTCCTCCTAGGTCTTTCTCCCTCTTGGATTATGTGTAAAGTCACTTGTTAGCAGCCTTGAAGGAAGCTGCCTACTTGACTCCACTACCCTTAGAAAGGCACTAGTCAAACCTTACTCTTTGACAAGTATCTTCAAACTCAAACTCCAAACCTTTTCCTACTTGATTACCCTACTAACTTTAACTAGTTAACTAACCTAGCTTAGAGATACTAACAACCACTTAATTGCTGTTGATAATTCACTATTACATCCATTGTTTGCATTCTATGTCAGCCTACCAACCACCTTAAAACAACCCAGAATTTGTACAAGGCAAGTTACTATCAATATATGCTCAAGTGTTTGTTCAATTGCCTTAGCATAGTAAATTTCTAAAACTTGTTTACTGTTGTCATTACTTCTATTTTACTATTGATACATTTAACTTAGACAACCTGTTTAAATCCAATTTTTGTTTGATATATTTAGAGAACTCACATACGACAAAGTATTATCATTGCTGATTTAAATGCTTGTTCACATTGTCTGCACAAGTGCATTATTGTTGATACAAATTGCATCTGTTATCATTTACTTATCGTTATCATATAATTGTCAGTTGCTGCATACATAGACAACCATCATATATTCACAAGATTATTGTCTTATTGAAGCATCATTATCATTTGTTATTTCCTTTAACATTTTTTGTTGTATTGGTAAGGGGTAGGTACACTTTATATTTATTTTGCTTCATTCTTCAAGACTTAAACTTGACTTGAGTGACTTAGAGAGAGGGGCAGTTTACTTATCATTTATTTCCCTTCATCAACCCACTAGGTCTAGGGACATCTCCCTTGGAGAAGGTTTTTCCTCCTAAATAGAAAAGGGTATCTTGTTGGAGTGACAGTGACAGGACTACCCTCGTGTTACGCCAATCTCGGCCTACTTGCCTTTAGTATTTGGGAAAGTACATATTGTGAGATAATAGGGCTTATAGCCCAAACGTCCCTAGTGGAGAGCACATGAGGACACATCCCTTGTGTAGAGCACTTGAGGACATGTCAAGGGAGTTGAACTTGACATCACACATTATGGGGTGTTGACCCTAGTGTTTCTAGAGGGAGTAGCCTCTAGAAGTCTACACGCTAGTGCCATGTGTGACAGACATTCTCCATATCGTACTCCTCTATGACATAGTTGAGTTGATCTATGAGGACACTTATCCAAGAACAGATAAGTGGGTATGGGCTTATAGCCCAAACGTCCCTTGTGGAGAGCACATGAGGACACGTCTCTTGTGGAGAGAACATGAGGACATGTCAAGGGAGTTGACCTTGATGTCACACACTATCGAGAGTTGACCCTCGTGTTTCTAGAGGGAGTAGCCTCTAAAATTCCACATGGGAGTGCCATGTGTGATATACCTTTTGCTACAATGTACCGAGTAAGCATCGGGTGGACCTTCTCCTAGATTGCACTGCAGACCAAGGGAGATATGATGCATTTATCACAAAGGTGTACTTGTGGTAAATGGGCCCATGCGTAGTCCTTCCTTGATCATGACAAGGAATAATATGGACTCGAGGTGCTTTCCACGTGTCAGTTAGTATCGGGCTTCCATTCACTCACAGGGGTGTACCTTTGGTGAACAACCCTAGTGTGGTCTTTGTCCCAGTCATGGAGATTTAACAAGGAATGATAAAGACTCAAGATGCTAGATGTTATCACATGCGGACCCAGAGTGAGCCTGATCTGAGAGAGAGTAAGTTGAATCGGAGGGAGAGTCTCAGGGAGAGTTTCCCCTCGATTCAGGTGGGAGAGAGACATCTCCAAGGACTGATAGACTAGTGTCATGAGTCTAGGGTGAAGTTTGTATACTTCAGAGAAAAACTTGACATGATACAGAATGGCTCCCTCATTGAGAGGGAGTGTTGATGTTTGGTTAACATCGGGAAGACATTCTCCTAGATTAATAATTAATAATATAATTATTAATTATTAAATAACATATATAATAAGTAATAAATAGTTAAATTTATTATTCAAGGGACGCATCCTTTCATGGATTGTCACCATATGTTCTCTATATATGGAGCACTCATCATTGTAATAATATATCGAATCTTACACATTCATTATCATATGAAAAATCAACACTAATCAACATCAAAACATGCTTCCGATTGGGGAAAATATGGAGAAAAAGAACTGAGTGTTGAAGTAAATAATGGAGAAAGGGGTTGCAGTTTTGTTTTATTTGTATAGAGAGAGAAACACCCACATGCTTTTAACACATGCGACAATTTTTACATAAATACAAAAATTGTGCATTTAATGTGTCCACAAGGCAATTGATTGCATGGAGCTTCGACATGGGATGAAGCTATTTAAACATGAGCAAGTACGTGTTCTTTTAGAGCACACACACATTTCTAAAGTTCACAATGAGTGTGCATTCCCATTGCAATGAATTTGGGAACCCACTTCGTGCACCCACCCATGTATTTTTGTTATAAGGCAATGTTTCAACTTTATCTGCTCTAATTATAAGGTTGGATGCTCTATCATTCCTCAAATTAAAATACCAAGTACAACAAAGATCTAGGAAACCTTTGAATTGTGTAGGTAAACATTTTCCTAGTTACTACTTGCTTATGTAGCAATGTAACAATGTTCATGAATAATTATAGTAAAATATTTGTGTTATTTTTCTGGATAAATAGTAAAATGATCAAACAATAATTATATTTTGTAGTAGACTATTGCCTAGATTTTAAGTTTTTTTAATATTTTTCTTGTGATTCATTGATTTTGAAAAAACTAAGAAATAAGTATACACTCTAGTTTCAATTTCAAATTAAAAAAAAATAAAATCTAAAGATTTAATTGTAAAGTATTTTGTATTCCTTTGTATCCACTAACCATTACTTCTTTAAATCATACATAATATTTGAGGCTTGATATTAAAAAAAAACTACTTTAAATCATCCATAATATTTGTTTGTGAGATTTTGTACAAAGAAAAACACCATAAAATTCTAAGCCTTGTATTTCTTCTAGTACTCTTCCTCAATCAATGTTTTGTAATATTCTTAATATCACCAAATTGTATAATCCCACAAGGCCTATTATATTTGAAATTATTATTTATGAATTTTGTTTGAAAGAATAATTTGTCTTTTGTCTTGTACCAAATTTAACTTCTACATTTTTAAAAAATGATTTGAATTGATACAAATCCCTTAATTTACATATAGGCAAAGACAAGTCATAATACATAAAATACTAAAAATGCCGACTGATATGACAATTTTTAATTTGATATTAAGTAATATAATTGGTTTGATATGTTCCTGACGTGTAGGACAGTGGATGACGAAGTGTGTTGTTAAGTCACTCCGTGTTGTTAAAATTAATAAACAAAAAAAATATAATTGATTTGATTTAAAAAAAAAATAACTTTCCCAAATTTAAAATAATTCAAAATAATATCAACAATTTGATTAAAATTTAAATACCTATTACAAATTCATATATTATATAATAAATATTCTTTAAACTTTAATATATCCATTACCTTCTTAAAAAA
>SNQJ01S0083604.1:0-11034 GCA_010110895.2 Picea sitchensis | reverse complement strand
ACCGTTATCCATGAAACAAACTTGGGTCCATTACCCAAACCTGGGTTCTCCAACTTCACATGGTCATAACTCTCTAATTGTGAGGAGTTATGTGACGTTATACGTACCACTGGAAATGGGATGAAAAGAAATATCCATCTAGGATAGTTTCCCTGAAAAATTCACTATCCTTCATATCATTATTCCAAAATTAATCATGGTTTCTCTTACTCTGCAAAGTGTCTTCCCGTGAGGGCTTTCACCATAAGGGGACCACTATGGAGTTCATCCATATTTACTTCTTATCAACCATAACAAAACAATAATGAGTCATATTTACATCAAACAATCTTGGGTCCATTACCCAAACCTTTGTGCTACGGGGCTTTCTTCAAGGGTTGACACCAATGACAACCAACCTTAATCAACATTAAAGTGGCAATTGCATCAAATGCGCTGTCGAAATTTGAACCAAATGTACTAGTGACTATGGATGACTTCAACTTCCTTTGAGGAATTTCCTCCTTTTTTGGAGTAATGGATCTTGTTGTTGACTTTGAATGGATGCACATGTATGAAAATAACTGGAGAAAAACCTCTAACACTGGTAGACCAAGCTGGCATAGGTCTCGAATTCTCTAGCTTGTTGACAGCAGCAGACATCATATGATCTCCTTCAGGAACATGAAAATTTTTGGTGTTTTTTCTGAACTTTTGATACTTTTTCTGTAGTTTTGTATGTTGTATCTCAAGAGCCTTGTTTTGTTGTTGCAGCTTTTGAATCTGCTGCCTCATGCTATCATTATGTTGTTTGAGGGCTTTCACCTGCTAAATGTCATTTGTATCCATGTCACCTTCAATCTTAGGAGTGATCTTTGCCTTTACTCTGCTCCCATTTTATATCTCATCAATTGCATTATAAATAAATTCTACAATGACACCAAGTTCCCATCATAGAGAAATCGACATTGGTAACCAAAATGTAGATCCATCATCTAAGCATCAACTCCATTCCATCCATATAGTAAAATGATCGATATTAATTGAGGTCTTCCCATTCCTCCATCTTGATTTCACTAGTCGACACCAGGATGTCAATTTTTCCTCTTTTTCAACATGTGAGATAATATGGTTTTAATCTGAGCTTTCATCTTACCAAAATGGAAGTAGATACAGAAATAAAACAATAAGATGTGTGTGAAAACATTATTCTGAAAAATTCCATTTTGATAAGACAATAAGTTCTCTCAAATCGTTGGGAAATTTGAAAAATTGTTTGTGTGAAGGGTAAATGGACCCATTATGGATGTGGGTTTTAAATGATTTTGGAAGATTCACTACCGTTTGATTAGAAATGGAGCCCAAATTTTCCTTCCTGGAATGACGATGGGAACTAATAATTTGAATGTATCATTAACTATGAACTTTTATCCGTATTTTTCTGGAATGTTGGATCTTTCTTTGTCTGATCCAGTTCTTATTTTTCCAGGTAAGGTATTTTCTTTGATGTGTTAGGTGGCTTTGGACAAACTCCTAGGTTCTGTGGAAACCTTAGCTGCCTGGGGAACTTCACCTTCTTCTCTTTTTATTGTTGTTCAATTTCCTGCTCCTTTGGTTGTTGAGTGTCTGACACTTCATCCTGTAACCCTAGATATTCTATAAATTATGTCCAAGACATGCCCAATTCACTGAGAGAAAAAATAACCAATATTTTTATAAACCCCTGATAAATATGTCACTAATATCTTGTGTGGCCTCAAACAACTTGAGCCCCTTTGGCTCGACCCTACTTAGCTGCCAATGCTCTCGGGGTGACACCATTTTCCCCTAATTGCCTATATACATTCACTCACACGGGTGTACTTGTGGTGAACGACCCTAGTGTGGTCTTTGTCCTAGTCATGGAGATTTAACAAGGAATGATAAAGACTCAAGATGCTATCACATGCTGACCCAGAGTGAGCCTGATCTAAGAGAGAGTTAGTTGAATCGGAAGGAGTCTTAGGGAGAGTTTCCCCTCAATTCAGGTCGGAGAGAGGCATCTCCAAGGACTGATAGACTAGTGTCATGAGTTTATGGCGAAGTTTGTATACTTCAGAGAAAAACTTGACATGATGCAGAATGGATCCCTCATTGAGAGGGAGTGTTGATGCTTGGACAACATCGGGAAGACATTCTCCTAGATTAATAATTAATAATATAATTATTAATTATTAAATAACATATATAATAAGTAATAAATAGTTAAATTTATTATCCAAGGGATGCATCCTTTCATGGATTGTCACCATATGTTCTCTATATATGGAACACTCATCATTGTAATAATATATCGAATCTTACCTATCCATTCTCATATGAAAAATCAACACTAATCAACATCAAAACATGCTTCTGATTGGGGAAAATATGGAGAAAAAGAATTGAGTGTTGAAGTAAATAATGGAGAATGGGGTTGCAGTTTTGTTTTATTTGTATAGAGAGAGAAACACACACATGCTTTTAACACATGCGCCAATTTTTACATAAATAAAAAAATTGTGCATTTAATGTGTCCACAAGGCAATTGATTGCATGGAGCTTCGACATGGGATGAAGCTATTTAAATATGAACAAGTATGTGTTCTTTTAGAGCACACACACATTTCTAAAGTTCACAATGAGTGTGCATTCCCATTGCAATGAATTTGGGAACCCACTTAGTGCACCCACCCATGTATTTTTGTTATAAGGCAAGGTTTCAACTTTATCTACCCTCTAATTATAAGGTTGGATGCTCTATCATTCCTCAAATTAAAATACCAAGCACAACAAAGATCTAGGAAACCTTTGAATTTTTTTCAAAAGGTAGGTAAACATTTTCCTAGTTACTACTTGCTTATGTAGCAATGTAACAATGTTCATGAATAATTATAGTAAAATATTTGTGTTATTTTTCTAGATAAATAGTAAAATGATCAGTAATTATATTTTGTAGTAGACTATTGCCTAGATTTTAAGTTTTTTTAATATTTTTCTTGTGATTCATTGATTTTGAAAAAACTAAGAAATAAGTATACACTCTAGTTTCAATTTCAAATTTAAAAAAAAAATAAAAAAATCTAAAGATTTAATTATAAAGTATTTTATATTCCTTTGTATCCACTAACCATTACTTCTTTAAATCATACATAATATTTGAGGCTTGATATTAAAAAAACCTACTTTCAATCATCCATAATACTTGTTTGTGAGATTTTGTACAAAGAAAAACACTATAAAATTCTAAGCCTTGTATTTCTTCTAATCCTCTTCCTCAATCAATGTTTTGTAATATTCTTAATATCACCAAATTGTATAATCCCACAAGGCCTATTATATTTGAAATTATAATTTGAGTCTTTTGTCTTGCACCAAATTTAACTTTTACATGTATAAAAAATGATTTGAATTGATACAAATTTCTTAATTTACATATAGGCAAAGACAAGTCATAATACATAAAATATTAAAAATGTTGATTGATATGACAATATTTAATTTGATATTAGGTAATATAATTGGTTTGATATGTCCCCGAGGTGTAAAAGAGTGGATGACTGAGTGTGTTGTTAAATCACTCTGTATTGTTAAAGTCAGCAATTCGAAACAGACAAATTAACAAACAAAAAAAATATAATTAGTTTGATTTAAAAAAAAAATAACTTTCCAAAATTTAAAAATAATATCAACAATTATTTACTTTATCATTATCATAATCATACTTCTCAATTAATACATTAATACAACTAAACATTATGACTATGCAACCACCATTAAAATAATAACAATGGATAAACCCCTTACAACCATCTACTAAATAATCATATTTCCAAATACCTCACTCGTTGGCGCAGTTGCTCCAATATGACCGCACTCCACTGCAGTTTGGGACATTCTTTGGTATCAAGACTCCGCAACAACATACAATCTTGGATGCCTTCCACCTCTTCTAACTCGGAACATTTACTGACCCATAGTTGTTGAAGCTTTGTCAGCTGCCCCAATCCCCGTATGCTCTTCAACTTCACACATCCACGTGCCCACAACGAGGTCAAAGATACCAATGTTTCAATACCTTGCAACTCCTCCAATTCTATGCAATAGCTAATGTCCAGCTTTTGAAGTTTTGCAAGACCATAGATCTTATCTATTTTCCTTAAATTAGCACAATTCGCAAATGATAAACGTATGAGTGTATTTGGCACTGTTCCAACCTCCACCACATTATTACAATGCAAAACCTGAAGTGTTCGAAGGTTGAAGCAAACACCTTCAGCGAATGATACTTCTGATATCCCTATTTCAAAGAGTTCTAAGTGTTGGAGCCGCGGAAGTATGGAAGAGTCCAAATCACTCAATGTTTCTCTTTCTCCTTTCACCTTCAACGGCAGTTCGCGTATCAACGGACACCATTGTACTGTCAACTCAGTCAACTGAGTCAACAGTCCAAGCGAAGCTGGCAAACATTTCAATTCGTAGCAGTGGAATATACTCAATTCCTTCAAGTTCTTTAAGTCAGATAGAGAAGGCGGCAGCGTATCCAGCGAAAGGCCTCCTACTACCAGGACTTCCAAATTGCTTAGCTCTCCAATTGCACTTGGCAATTCTTTTAAATTTATCACTTCCAAATGTAACTGTTCAAGTGACCTCTGACGTGCCACTTGCGGAGGGAGTACTTCAATTTTCTTACAACAGCTGAGATTTATGTACTCGAGCGTGTTTATGTTTCCTAGTGTTTCGCTTGACATGGTTAAATTAATGCAACCCTTCAAATCAAGATATTGGAGTTTCATTAATTTACAAAAGGAATCTGGCAGCCTCTCCAAAGCGCGGCAACGACAGAGCTCAATGTGTTGAAGGTTGCTTAAATTACCAAAAGAATCCGGCAGCCTCTCCAAAACTCTGCAGTCCTTCAGCTGGATCTGTTGGAGGTTGGTTAAATGACCAAAGCACTCCGGCAGTGACTTCATTTGGGGGATTTCTGTTGTGCGAGGGCTGCTTCCGAAAAAAGGAGTAATTACAATCCGTTCTAGGTGCCTCAGCTGCCCTATAGACTTTGGAATGTTGGAGAGGGGAGCATCAATCCTTAACTCCCGCAACCGTAAAGGTGCCTGCAAAATGTTTACGTGTTTCAACTGTAAGAAAAATACAAATGGATTATCATTCTCATCAAAAGAACCTGTGGTACAATATCAATAGCTAATAAACACAAATTTTAACTCAACAAATCCTAATTTACCTGCGATTCCGTTTTCCACAATGTTTTTAATTTCTCTCCTCGCACTTGTAGAACCCTTAAACTATTCATTGAAATCGAGGAAGGCAGCGAAGAGTAGGGGCAGTAGTTCCAGCGCAGCCATATGAGATCTGGAGACTGGACCTTTGTCAAAATGCTGTCCACGAGAACATCTTCAGTATCAAGAAGTTGCAACTTCCTCATACAACGTGTTTCAACTGTAAGAAAAATACAAATGGATTATCATTCTCATCAAAAGAACCTGTGGTACAATATCAATAGCTAATAAACACAAATTTTAACTCAACAAATCCTAATTTACCTGCGATTCCGTTTTCCACAATGTTTTTAATTTCTCTCCTCGCACTTGTAGAACCCTTAAACTATTCATTGAAATCGAGGAAGGCAGCGAAGAGTAGGGGCAGTAGTTCCAGCGCAGCCATATGAGATCTGGAGACTGGACCTTTGTCAAAATGCTGTCCACGAGAACATCTTCAGTATCAAGAAGTTGCAACTTCCTCATACAAATACCAGTGCCCTGAAAAGGATACTGCAGCATATTGCAAAGCTTCATCACGCAGTTCCCGAACAGTTCACTACTCCTTTGGTACCAAGGCATTTCTGAGCTGTCATCATCACTATCACTATCCGTGTGATCAAGCATTCTAATTCCGCGTACTTCGTTTATTACCTGTTCATTCTTGAAAACGATGGAGAATTCAAAAATTGTACACAGATTTCTGTAGAATAATTTTAATTTTCTAGAGCTTTGAATGATTCAGTACTTACCGATGATCGCTGCAATAGATCATCAATTTTTTCTGTCGGACGCCAAAGACGACGCGGCAATGAAGCGTCGGCAATTCATAGGAAATAAGAGCCATTTGATCGGGATCGATACCCACCGGCGGGTGAACCAAAATAAACAGACGGAGAAGCCTCCGGTCCCAGTCCAACTCTCTCCCTGAAAGGTTTTAATCGCAGCTTGTTTCAACCCGATCTTTTGCCTGCTGGCCAAGCTTCGGGCAGCGACCTCTGTGGACCATCGTTGGGCAGCTTGGTCAGGGCTGGTTCTTATGGCCCGTGTTTAGGTCTGCTTCCACCTCACGACAGGCCTGGAATTTCACCCCATTTTTACCTTGTCATGGAAATTTGATGACAAAGTGTTCGCTTTTCTCTCATAATTACATATTTTAATGCTTATGTAGATTTCATAAGTGTCAATTTTTACGCTATATGTTAATTTTCATGTTGATCATACAATTTTCTATAATAAAAATAATCCAAAATACACTCAACAAAAACATTAATAATTAAATCAACATTAATAATTAGTAACTTGTATTATCAAAATGAAGCATTGTTGAATATTACATAGTACACACTGTACTCCAAAAATTTCTTTTAAAGAGTAATCACTCCATTGAGATTTTACAAAAGAAATATCTTAAAATGCAACACCTTCATCTTCGTGATTTTACGAAGAAACATTTCAAATGCAAATAATCTTCATCCTCAAGGTGACCCTTCAAAATTGAGTATATCTCTAAATGTAGCATCCGAGCAAATGGTTATAAGCTCAAACATTAAGCTCAAACATTATGGAACGCACTGAAAGCGGTAAAACAAAAAGCTGTAATAACAACAATGAACACCAATTAGAATTCTTTATTTAAAATTTAAAATGATAAACTCTAAACCATAAAAAACAACAATACCAATTTAACTCACCTTATATTTTCCTATTCAAATCATCAAAATTACTACTATTTAAATAACATAACACTTAGCCATCCATAGGTTCGAAATTGTCACATCCCTACAAAAATATATTTACAGAATATTTATATGCTCCATATCCAATTTGACAACATATAATATAACCATAACTTTGTCCAATCTAACATTAAAGATAGTAGTGGGAAAATATTATGAAAGTATTAACCAACTAAATATTTTCAACTCAATATAAAGCAATGTAACCTCTTTTTTTTGCACTCTGTTCAGATTGCAACTATATTTCATATTTCTTCAAGAAAAATATTCAACATACTAAAAAAAACATCTTGGCATGAATACTCCACTCACAACTCAAAGAGTATGGAACACTGATTATAAGCTCAAATATCATGGAACACAACAAAAAACCTTCTACAAAGAATATGAAACAAAAACTCCGTGGGAATAATGATACACAATAATGAACAATGATTAGATTTATTTATTTAAAAAATTAAATGATAGACCCCTAAACCATTAAAGAAACCATATCATCCAAATTCCTACTATTTAAAGAATAAAGCACTTACCCATACATTGGTTCAAAATTGTCAAACCTGTACATACATCCCTCGAAAAACATATTTTAAATAAGTTTCTGCAATATTAACTAGAATTTACAAAATATTTATATCCCCATAACCAAAATATTAATAAAGTATTAACTAAATTAAATATTTTTCAAGGAATATAAAAGCATTGTTACCTCTTTTTGTTCACTCAGTTTATAACCACTTCAAGTTTAATTGCAACTATACTTAATATTTATTCAAGTAAAAATTCAGCATATTAAAAAGCATCTCGGCATGAATCCTCCACTCAACATAATCCACAAGATTACATACACATTAAAAATTACTTTGCAATATAACCACAACTCACTTCAAAGGATACAAAACACTAACTTTCGAACTCTCAAAGGTCAAGAAGTCTCTTGATTTTGTATCTCTCCATAACCCATATACCACATTCCAATCCACATCAGATAATTCAAGCCCATTCAAAGATATTCTCATTAGTGTATCTAGTGTATCCAACCCTAGCCTTGATTTTCGAATTTCCTTGATGATGTTTTGTTTAGAGAATCCTCTTTCACAATCCACTGTACTTGCAGGAATAGTGAGTATAGTTTGCCTTAATTTCATCATATGAGGATAAGTTTTGTGCCATTGTTTTGTATTACAAAAGACCTTCCATGCTTCCTTCATTGAAAACCCCTCACAAGCCAGATTTAATGAATCAACAAAAGGGTGCAACTCTCATTTACAAGCTTTAACATCAAATAAAGATACAAGTCCAATATCCTCTGATATGGTATGCCGCAAATGTTGAAAGAGTTTAAAAAGCCAACGCTCTTAATTTTTCTCACGACTATGGCGCTATTCTGGGTAATAACAAGGACTGAAAAATTTTGCTGCATTGAAAAGAGAAAGATCTGGGAATCTTTCATTCAAAGAGTCTATGAGAGACTCAATATAACCTTCTCATGGAGTTGTTGGCATCTCTCTCTTTTCCTGTCTTTCAATACAAGGTTTCATGGTTCGTTTTATTATATCATTATAATCAATGTCCATAGATGGTATAGAAATGTATTGTAATTCATGTCTATCTATAACTACCCCTTCATCTTTAATTTCAATATATCCATATTGAGAATCACTTAAAAAATTTTGAAAGATATGTTGTTCCTTCAACAAATGTTTCTTTTCCAAAACCATCTAGACAATGTACTTATAGTTACTTCAAGAGCCAAGCCACTAGTTGTAATATCTACATTTTCTTTTTGAAAAGTCTTGTTTAGCTTGTTCAATTCACTCAACACATCAGCCAACATATGAAAACAAAAATTGAATGGAGTAAATTCGCAGTTCCTACTGTACCTAGATGAAGTTTTTTTCATTTTCCACATAGTTAAAATCACTGCATAAGCTTCATAAGCCTTATAATAACTTCTCCCCTCGATAACCATCTCACCGAGTGTATCTATAGAACATCGAGAACATTGATTTGCATAATTTTAAGCAAATCATTAAGTTCATTACTTCTCTTGGTGAATTTTGAACCCATGAATACACTTTATTTGCAAATTTTTCAACATATAATAACTCTAGTAATTTCTTAGAAGCATCTGTTGCTACTAAAGACTCGCAATGAGCTACACAATGAATCAGAATAAGGTTTGGAGGTTTTTCCAAAATGAAACAAAGCCATTTTCATGTCCAATCATTGCTAAAGCTCCATCTGTAGAAACAACTAATAAATTTTTATACTGAAGCCCTCTAACATTTATTAATTCACTAACACTATCATATATTGTTTTTCCTTTTCCATCTATTACATTCTTTAGTTTCATAAACTGTGAAATAGGTGGCCCAAGACCCTTTACCCAAATAAGTTGCATAAACAACGTAGGTGTTTCTAAGTCGATCGCTTTCATCAACTATTAATGAAAAGAAAGGACTCTCCCAACATATTTTTATCCTAACTGCCAAGATGTTTTGATATGCACATATAAAATCACTCTTGCAGATTTACGATTCGTGTATGAGAGTAATCTTGAGACTTTGGCATATTTGGTGTTTTTGCATCCATGAGAAATTTGCAAAGTCTTTCATACTTTGATAAAGATAAATCTTCTTGGCACAAAAAATATGATATTTTCATTGTGGTAATCACTCTTTCCTTATTTTCATCTTCCATCTCCTAATATGATCTGGAATTGGCTTCATCTTTCTTTCTAATTCATTAATCCATCTTTTCTTGGCATCTTTATGTACCAATGATTTTCATGAGTAACAAGAGCATCATGTTGTAATGTTGTACAAACATTCCCTAAACCCCATGGTCCACTCATCCTATACTTCTGAAAATAACTACATTTCATAGTGATTGCATCTTCATGCCTCACATAATTCAACTAATCAAACTTATCTAACCATTCCATACTTAAATTTTCTTTTTATTTTCCTTTCAATTTTCTCTCTTTGATTGTTATCATCTTCTTCAACTTCATTTGTTTCTTTATTAAGATTATCTTCAGACAAACTTCCAAAAAATTCATGCAATTGTTAACCTTAATTGATATCATGTATTCTTCACTTGAGGGTTTTGAGTCTTAGAAGTTTTTTTCTTTGTCCATCCATACATTTCTCCAATTGTAGCTTGCATTTTCTTTGAGACATTTGTGAGTGTATCCAACTATATAAAAGAAATAGGTGAAACCCAAAAGTCAACTCACTCATATCCTAAAGAAAACCATATATTCACTTATACTTGTCTATAAAAATAAAAAAATATTTTCTATAGTTAAAAAAAATTTATAAACATAAGAATCAATACCTATTAAAGTTTACGACTATCAATATCTAAATTAAAATTTATTATTAACTAAATATGTTGAAAAAAAACTTAAACATATGCTTCCAAAAAACATATACACTTGTCTATAAAAAATAAAAAATATTTTCTATAGTTAAAAAATGTATAAACATTATAAATGTATAAAAAATATAAATATTTTCTTTTAATGCTATTTCCGTGAATTTGTTCACTTTAGTTCTAATTAATGAAATTTCAATGGATAGATGCACACAAATTCGATGGGTACATAAACAACAAAAGACGTAACACACAACAAGATGAAAGCATCAAAAACTTGACTGCACACACAACAGAATAAACCACAACAGACAAGATGGATGACGTAAGAATTCACAACTGCAAACAACGCACTTGCTGACCTACAGAATAGATGCAGCAGCCATTCCAGCGTGAATGCACAACGTAAGCCCTAGCACATAAATCACATGCAGTCATCAAATTTGTGCTTGTACAGAAAAACATGAGACCTGCAATGGAAGATAGATGTACTCAACAATTCAAAACTGCATAAACAACATAACCCTCAACATAAAAACTAGATGGAATATGTGATTTCCACCTGTAAAACACATATACACCCTAAAGTTCAACTGTATGCATCCAACAATTTCTACCTTGTACAAACAAAATAGCCCTCT
>SNQJ01S0083602.1:17870-52698 GCA_010110895.2 Picea sitchensis | reverse complement strand
AGGCTAACTAATGGTGTCAAATCGCCATCCCTAACTCTTATCGAAAGGCCAAATTACAATGATGGAAATTCTGCTCCAAATCAGACGTAGATCCATTCCGCTATCATCCTATTAATGGCAACCTAATCTCCAGCTTGTGCAAAAGCATAGTTTGGCTCTTCCATCTTGTCTTCAATTAATGCATGGATCACGCTTTGGATTCTCGAGGAAAAAATGAGAGGGAGGCGCCTCTCCTTCCTTGAATGCACACCACGCATGTTGATTAGCTGACGCATGTTCATATGGAGCGATGCTCCTGCATCAGTTAATGTTTGATTTGACGAACCTTTGTATAAAAGGGTCAATGTATGAATTTTATGTCATTAATAGAAAATGGTTATGTGTTGCACAGACTGTTGAAAGGGGGTAAGTTTTCCAAGATAGGCCATGGATTCTATGAGAGATATGGTGAGGGAAACCAAGAATGGTTGAGATGACCCTCACTAAACTAGTACCTACTAGGTGTAATTTCTCAACAATCCTCTGACCTAGAAATGAATTACCAGTCAGGATGGTAGTTGTAACGCCCTCCTCAAGAGTTAACGAGGAGATGGGGAGGGTGCCCATAAGTAAGGCTTCCAGGCATGACAACAAGTTGGGGATTTGGACCCATGCAACCTTTCTGAGGAAGGAAAGAAAGGAATTAATTTGGGGGACAGAGGCAGATATGCAAGAAGCAGGGTAGAGAAATCAATCTCCAGAAGAGAAGAGAGGATTTTTTGACTCTGGAGTTGAGAGACAAACTAATAAGAAGAATCATTTTGGCTATAAGAATCCATGGGTAGGGTCTCAATACAAGCTAATAAATGAGTTTGACGAGTGATTGAGGAAGTGCTCGCACAGACCCTCTTTCTTGGTGTCGAGAAATCCAGTTGCCAAGATCATGTGGGAGGATGAGAGTAACCTTTGTCCCTAATTGTCATGGAGCAAGGAGAAATAATCTCTCTCAGAGCATCATGATCTAGCTCGGGGGTGGCAAGTGGTAAATCTGGTAAGAGTGGTTGTGCCTATGGTTGGGTGGAAACATGCACCCATTTCAGCAGTCACTTCACATTTTCTAGTTCTGATAAGTATTTTCATACTCTGTGTAATATATTGGATGCAATGATTGAATGTCTGTGTTTATGGTTAAGTCTTGTAGTGTTTGAGAAATTATTAGAAATTCTCATTTTTCTTCTGTAAATTGTTATTTTTACATGGTTTTCGATTTACCTCAATTAGCCTCTAGAGAGTTATTGGATGTGAATCCGCAAGTGAGTCAGGGTAGGATTAAATTAAACCTTTAAGTCATATCGAACTTTTTAGTTTACCTTAACAGGAATGTCAAGTTCAAATCTGTGGGAGAAAGGAGTTCCTTCAGACCCTCCACCCATGTGACTGGGGGCTCATACCCATGGCCTTAATCAAGTCTCGACTAAGATTTGAGTGTAGCCTATAATCCAAATATGATCCCATATGACCCAGGGTTGAAAACCCCTCACTAAGACCGAAAGGAATGAAGCTACTTTTTCTTCGGGACTTATGATTCCACAACCCTCAAAAACAGTTGAAGGCTAGAGTCATGAATTGATGAGGGTCATAGATCTGGGGATCCAGTGGAGATCTCTCTCAGTCATTAGATTGAACTTAGGAAGGGTATTTTTAAGTACTTCGGTGAAGTTACACCTCGGGAGAATGGGAGTGGTACAGCACTGAAACTCCCAAATGACTGAGTCGTGAAGTTATTCTGGACCATTGAGAATATAGGTATGTGTTTCCATTGATCAATGGCTATCTGGAAGTTTGGGTATTTGATGATATCAACATGAATATATAGATATGTAGAATGTCAAATGCATTTATGAAGTGATGTAGATCATCGATCCTTGTATCCTTTGGGATCCCTCTCAGTCGTCAATCTAAGGACTTCATAGAGAACCCCTCTTAACTTCCCAACCAATTGGGAATGCGTCATGGAGAGACAAATCTCCCCCACTTGTTCCCTGTCAAAAGTCACCCGTTGGACTAGCATCGTTGGATGAGAGGCCATGTGGAAGGAGATCCTATAGTCTGGAGACTTGGTACTCTGAAGGAACTTGGCCAAGAGACTTCAGAGTGTGAAAACCTCTGAAGTCGAGAACGTCGAAGTGAATATCAACCGTTGATAGGATGAGGAAATGTGGTGCTATATTAGAGAGACTTGAGACTTAGATCGTCAAGGGATTCACGATGTGAGGCATTGATAGTATCTGAAGCCTGGAGTTGCAAATTAAGGAGATTCTTGGATCTAGCGATATATGTGTACATATCTAAACCATGATATTTGAAATAATTTAGAAGGTTGTATGTCAGGGGATGAAGTGGCTCATTGTCGTCATCCAGGGTGACATGGAACCGCAAATAAGGTGTCATGTATCACTGGGATATGGACGATTCATATAACCCTTGTGCCTATTAGAGAATGACATGTGTCACCCCATAATGAGGACATGTGTCACCCCTAGCCCTCACTACGTGTTAGCCTCTAGTTCGTGTCACCTGCCCAACGTGATTGGTGATGCGATTGGGACTCCGGGAGTCTGGGACTTCAAGAGTTTAGAAGATTTTGGGTGTAGTATAATAGAGGGATGTGCAACATCAATCGTCAATCAACGAATGCTGAAACGTTTTTCATCGATCGTTGATTTCCAAATTCTGAAAACGTAGAATGTTGATCCTTGATTTTTCAAACATTGAACGCTAAAAAAGGGGCGTTCAACATAAAACATCGAACGTCGATCATTGAATGTCCAAGGCCACATGGAGATATTTTGGGACTTCGGGGAGTATGTGTGCAGTAAGAAAAGGGGAATTCAACGTCGAATGTCAAAGACCCCAACTAATAATGCCCATATAACTTTGGGAGTTCGTATCTTGCAAACCATGGATCAGAATTTGAGCCGGTAACAATTTTTATAAAGCTATGGATGAGTAGAAGAGGATGAAGACCTCGAAGAGATGATTTGAGATTATTTGAAGAGAAAAAATTTGATGCCCCATCCCTAGAAAGGGTATTTAGGGGTCAAGTCTATTACAAATTGGTATCAGAGCACGGAAACAATACTTGGCCTACTTGGGCTCATGCACGAGTCACATAAAATATTATTAGAGAACTCTATGGGGTAACACCCTACCTTACGCCCTTCTATAAGAAAGTTTTCTAAACCTCTATTGAAGAGAGGAATGAAACCTTCTACTGTTGATATATTCTTTGGAAATATACACTTTATGTTGCTAATGTTTCCAAATAAAGAAGCTAACTTCACTTTGCAATAATATGTGTTGTTCATGAATTGGTAGATTAGTAACTAACAAAAAAAAAAATTGTCAGTACTCAAGCAGTTACTGAACAATGAGAAAACTACAACATAAGGGATGGTGACACACCATGAGATGGGGGAGAGCTCCCACAATAGAGAGGAAGAATCTGATGAAAGGAGGGAGGTTGAAACCCCCCCAGATTTGGCCAAAACTGTAAGAAGCCTCATGGCATAATTACATAGTTATAAGGCTGACAATGAAAGGATGATAAAGGAGTAGGAAAAGTAGACTGAAATTAATGCATCCCTACTGCAAAGTCTATTATATATACAAAGGAAACAACAACATGTTCCAACTACCAATCATGTGGACAAGAATCATACTAAGAAAACTCCAAATACACCTGAGATACAATATCATGTTCCAAAAAGTGGCCACACCATGAGGAGAACCTCAAGGAAGGACCAACATGGAGCCAAGAGACACTCACTAGAATGTATCTTTGAGGACACTGACAACTCTAAGGAATATTATAGTGGAAAAATTAGTTCCCATTCTCAAACGAGAGGAAAGAAGAGGAAACATTCCAAGAGTCATGACCCTGAAGAGTTCAAGAATTCCAAACCACCCACCTTCGATGGAGAGATTAAGAAGGGGGAATAAGTAAAAAAAATTCTACTCGACTTGAAGAAGTACTTCAAAGTCCATGACTACTATGAAAATTTAATGGCTTAGATAACCATTTTCAACCTGAATGGGAAAGCCTCCATTTGGTGGGAGGACCTTAGGAATGTGAAAGGAATCCATGAGAAGGACTTGTCATGGAAACAATTTGAGAAATACTTCAAGAACAAGTATATGTCAGAAAATTAATTTGATTGGAAGACCAAGGAGTTCTATGAACTCAAGTTGGGACAACTCACCATAGATGATTATATCAACAAATTTCTCGAGATGATGAGGTATGTGCCCTACATAAAGGATGAAAAAGTAAAGATGCAACATTTTTTTAGTGGATTACGTCAGTCCTACTAGGACAGAAATGAGTTTGATGAGCCAAATAATTTAGAACATACTATTTGGAAAATAAAGGTATTGTTATGAGAAATTCAAGAATAAGACAGAACCCCATGAAGACTGGAAGAAGAAAAACAATTCAGGATTCAAGAAGAAGGGGTTTAAATACTCGATATTTAATAACTATGGGAAGAGCTCTAGGATGAGCCTTCCTACCAGAAGTGTGTATCAAAAAAAAATTCCATCCCAGAGTGGAAATAAACCATTCAGAGTAGTTCCAAGTAAGATTGATAACATGAAGAGATAACCCTTGAAATGTTGGGGTTGTGGAGAGGAACATTTGAGGAGGGATTGTCTTCATAGGAAACAAATAAATAAGAGGGTCCAAAACATCCAAGAGTCTACCACAATCAATGATGTGGCTAGGAGCATGCCACAAATTTATGCAGCCTTGGATAATAAACAAGCTGACCACCAAGCTTCAGTGGTGGAAATGGAAGGTATGATTTCCAACCATCATCTTTCCATTTTAATTGAACATGGTTCTAATTTTAGTTATGTTTCCCCTCAAACTGTTGCAAAATGTAAATTGAAACAAGTTAAACATGTTAAATCATGGTTGGTACAACTATCCACTGGAACCAAAACAAAAGTAGCAGAGTTCATACCAACATGTCAATTCATTATAAGTGGGTTTCCCACCCAAGCGAACCTAAACATATTTCTTTTAGGATCTTATGACCTATTGATTGGCATGGACTAGTTGGTTGCCCATAAAACCAAGTTGGAGTATTACAGTAAAACTTTGGAGTGTGAAAATGAAGAAGGAAGAAGGGTAACCCTACAAGGGATTCAAAATCCTGTCTCAGTGAGAGAAATATCAACCCTCCAAGTGAAGAAGTATTGCAGAAAGGGATGTCCCCTGTATGCAATACAAGTGTTGAACTTTGTTGAGAATGAAAAACCATCCTAAACTTGATCTATCAAGACCGAGCCAAACCCTCAACAACAAAGCCATCCCTCTGAAGCCACAAATGAGCTCTGATACCACATGTAAGTTTTAAACCTGTGAATTAAAGAAATGCATATAGATTCTTAAGAAAAATAGAATTTAATCAATGGCTCATACACAAAGTACACAAAGATTTTATACCGGAAACCCTCAACCGGGAAAACCTTACTTATATTCATTATATCAAATTTCACCATTCACCATACAATATATATACAATGTTTTTAGGTATTCAGTAGATACCAAAACCCTAATCCCTTGATCCAGGATTAATTTACAAAACCGCTAAAAATAGCAAAAACCACCCAAAAAAAAAATATCGGGGCGTTTCCCCGGTCTACCGCCCGTTACCGAATGTTGTGCATAACCAGGGGGGGCATACCTGCCCCCCCTGGGACCCCCCTAGGAAATCACCTAGTGCACACGACACATATGAAGATACTAGAGGGATCATCATACGCAATTGTCATATCTGACGCGCCCACACACACATGCAACTAATATAACATATACCCCACAAGGACCATCACATATTAAGAGAATATAAATATGTATTCCCATAAGAGGTTCTATGTCTACCTCCAAGAAGGGATATTTACTTTTCAATAGAACTTGTACCAAGAGCGGCTCCAATGTCTAGAACACCCCATAGAATGAGTACACTAGAGCTAGTTGAGCTCAAACTATAGTTGAAGGAGAAGTGGGAAAAAGGCTACATTCGACCTAGTGTGTCTCCATGGGGAGAGCCATCCTTGTTTGTGAAAAATAAAGATGGCACACTCAGATTGTGCATATATTATATATTATAGACAACTGAATAAGATGGCCATCAATAATAAGTATATGTTTCCAAGAATCGATGACTTGGTTGACCAATTAAGGGGTGCTACAATATTCTCCAATATTGAATTGAGGTATGAATACCATCAGGTCTGAATTAAATATGAATACATCCACAAGACAACATTTAGGACAAGATATGGTGACTATGAATTTGTGGTGGTGTCATTTCGTATTACCAATGCACCGACCACTTTTATGTTCTTAATGAATAATGTATTCAAAAAGTTCTTGGATAGGTTTGTGTTGGTTTTCATTAATGATATCCTAATCCATTCCAAGAATAGGGAAGAACACAAAGAGCATGTCAAGCTAGTACTCCAAGTACTAAGATAACATCATCTCTATACTAAGCTTAGTAAGTGTGACTTTTTCCATAAACAAGTCCATTACTTAGGCCATGTTATTTCTGAAGAAGGAGTGGTAGTTGATCCTGAAAATATTAAATCCATCATGGATTGGCCTACCCCAAAGGATGTATCTGATATCAGATCATTTATCGGCCTAGCAGGATACTATAGGAGGTTCATAAATGGATTCTCCAAGATTGGTTTCCCAATCACCTCCCTTCAAAAAAGGGGGTTAAATTCATTTGGACATCAGAATGTGAAGAAATATTTCAAGAGATGAAATAAATTCTAACCAATGCACTTGTAATGAGGATTGCAGACCCAAACAAGGACTTCATTGTGTATACAGATGCCTGGAAGGAAGGGATCAAAGGATTCCCTATGAAATAAGGACATGTGATCTTCTACGAATCTAGAAAATTGAATGAGAATGAAGTCAATTATGTGACCCACGATATGGAATTAACTGCCATAGTGCATGCTTTAAAAATGTGGAGGCATTACCTCTTAGGTAGAATATTTGTACTTATGAGAGACCATAGTGGGTTGAGGTATTTTTTTGACCAACTGAAACTCAATGTGAGACAAGCTAGGTAGATGGCTCTCCTTATTGAGTTTGATTTTTAGCAGTTGTAAGCACCAGTGAATCAGACATAAAAGAGAGATTCAAAAGTGCACAAGAAGCAAATGCATTTTTCAAAACCGTGACATCATACCTAAATAAAGAGCCCACAAGGTCGAAGTACAAAGGCTATTAGATACTTAATGATGGTCTACTGACTTACAAGGGAATATTGTATATTCCAAATTGTGATGACTTGAAGAGGTTCATAATGGATGAACTACACAAAAGACCATATACTAGTCATCTTGGTTATCAGAAAATTATCATGACCAATAGGAAACTATTTTATTGGCCCGGACTGAAAAAGGACATATATGATTACTTAGCTAAGTGTCTAAAATAGAAAGTGAAGTTAGAGCATCAACACCCATAAGGGATGTTTCATCCCCTACCAATTCCCGAATGGAAATGGGAAACCATCTCCATGGATTTCATCACAGGGTTACCAAAATCAACCAAACAGAATGACGCCAACATGGTAGTTATGGACAAAATGATCAAGGTTGCTCACTTCATTCCCGTCAAGTCAACTTGCAAGGAAATAGATATTTCTAGTATTTTCATGAAAGAGATATTTATAATGCATGGCATGCCTAAGGAAATTATATCCGACAGAGATACAAAATTTACTTCAAACTTTTGGAAATATTTGTTTGCTGGATTTGAAAAACAATTGCTCTTTAGTACAACCTAACACCCTGAAGATGATGGGCAAAAAGAGAGGGTAAACCAAGTGTTATAATACATGTTGACGATTCATGTAATTCATGAACCCAAGAAGTGGGAGGACTACCTACCACTGGTAGAGTTCACCTGCAACAATGGCTATCAAGAGTCATTAAAAATGAGCCATGTTGGGCACAGGCCCATTTCGGGGAAAATACATGAAGTGGAGGTGATATAGTTGGGAGAAAATCATGCAAGGTGCACATGCAAGAAGAAGGGAACAAAAGAAAACTGGCAGAAAAGCAGTGGCAGAAAGTGCGGATGCATAGGAGAAAAATGTGCAAGGCCAGCATGCAAGAAGACCTAAGTAGATTAGGGTTTTGGTAAGAGAATGTAATGACCGATGAGCCAAGAATAGATATAAATATACACCTAGAAGGTATAGGGGGGGGTTCGGTTATGAGATGATTGTTATGAGTTACTCACATGAGATAGAGTAACGAGTCTGTAACACAAGTATGATCTAATACCTTTTTGTAAGTTGTTGGGCTATGGGAGGAAAAAGGGACTCGACCTTGAGGGTTAGATCGTAGGTTGAGAATCCTGGTGCAATATAGTCTACCTCCAAAAGGTTTTGGAGTCTGGTTGATGAATGTATGAATAGAGTTAGAGTTTGCACAGCGCCATGCATGATAGACTTATAATAAAAGATCCTTAGACCAAAATATTTGTCGTCATAACCCAGGAGGGGGTGAACCATGATAGCTCATGTGTTGTGTGGAAATATTATTGGTTGTATCTTTAATGTTAATGTTTAAGTATTATATAAATTCTTGATGAAGTAGTTAGATCTCTTTATTTTCATGCATGCATAAGAAACATTGGGATAACTAAGATCGGTGAATGACAAAATGTTACTTAATAAAACACACAGAATCCACAGCGTGCACTAAAGGATCCCCACTCAATCCTAGACTACAAGCACTTGAGTATTGTAGTCACTCATTAAGACTATCTTGGGTGAGACTGCAAAGTTCACTCTATGTACTGTGCTTCCTTCTAGTTTACCGAGAGGGTCGATAGTTTTAGAGGCTTTGTTAGAACCCTAGTAGACCTAAAACTAGGTCAAACATGTTAAAGCATGGCTCAAAGATAAGAAACCAACAAATGGTTTTGTTTCCATTGGTTGGAACAACATATGATTGAGGGGATCAGATATGTTGAAGATCTAGTAGAAGAATGGGTGATCTATTAGAAGACTGTAAGATCTATGGAAGGTAGGTCAAAGGAACACTGAATCATACGACAAGAAGGTGAGAATAATGAGCATCTAGAAGGGGATGTTGAGACCATGGAATCCCACAAAAGTATAGACCCAAAGTTGGTTAAAGACAAAAGAGGTAGAATTTGCGTAGAAATATAACAGAAACCCTAGAGTAACACTGCGCAAATATCTTAGGAAGTATGTGTTTATTGATCTTCATGAAGTCATTTTCTATGATTTTCCACACTTATTGTAGGAGTGGATATTGAGGTTGAAGGATAAACACACAATGAATCAAATCCAACAATTAGAGTGGACCCCAGTTCAGATCGCATAGTTATAGAAGGTGAATAAAAAATTCACCCACACAGTAGATTTTTGGTTCAACAATATTATAGTGGGCTTTATAACAGAATTTGCAGTAGATACCATGAAGTCGTATAGCGTAGAAGAGAAAGATTTTCTACGCGGACCTCAAGGAAGGTATATTAGATCATTGTGGAATTATATTAAGATCTTGTTGTATGACAAAGGTGTAATGACAATGGAATCAGACAGCTAAACTTCCCTGTGTGCATAGAGGAAGGTGGGAAGCACTGACAAAAAAAAAAAAATGGAAGGAGAAGTGGATAAAGGAAGGAACAAGGAATCCTTGGACCCAATCATTATGGATGAAGACCGGATCAAGCAGATCATGGAGTCAACTGGAAAGACGAGCAGTAGAGTACCCTACCAATACAAGGTGAACACCAAGAAGATATTTGTAGTTGCGAGGGAAGGCTTGGCACGTGATGAACAAGAGGTAGAGGATCTCTAGGTTGTGGAGCAGATTGAGGAAATCTTGCACGCAACATATGAGAGGAAGACAAGAGGTCTAAGAATCGGAATAGAAGGTATTAATCCTATCCATGTTAATGTTAGTGTGGAACCCATGAACCCATGTGTGACTAATACACCAACAAGAACACAACCCTTTAAACAACCAATTTTCGAGAGAAGGAGGATAGTAGAAAGTAAATCCACAAAAGCAAAAATAACTTCAATATTAGTCAAATATTAGTCAATATTAGTCAAGGAAATATTAGTCAAGGGTCTACACCACGCAAAGGTAGTAGCCCGACACAGTTCGCAATGGCAGGACATGATCCCACCATTTGGTTAACAAAATTTCAAGGAGAGGCAGCAGAAGACCCTGAGAATTACTTGTTCATATGTGCAAAGATGTGGGAAGAAAAATATATCAATGATGGATATACTAAACTTGCGCAGCTATCCATTACGCTAAGGGACCATGCACTAGACTGGTACATGAGTCTAGATGTAAACAATGCACCTGGAACGACAAGGACACTGACATACATTAAGAAGTTATTGATTAATGAGTTCAAGAAGCTAAGCTTGGAGGATCAATACATGAACGAGATGATAGAAATATGACATAAACCAAGAAAATTTGTTTGGGAAATTGACCAATGATTTAAGTGGTTGAAAGGGAAATTGAGGTATGCCATGACACATATGCAGCACAGGCATTTGTTTGCGAATTCTATGTTACCGCACCTGAAATACCCACTCAGGAAACAAAAATTCCAATCTCAAGAAAATCCTCTTCAAGAAGCCTTGCAAATGGAGGAGAATCAGTACCACACGATATATCCACCTATAGAGGAGTTGAAGGAGGATCTGAAGAATCTCACCTTCCAGATCAATCGGAATAAAGGAAAGGACAAGCGAGAAGTTGTTTGGTGTACCACATGTAGAACATAAGGGAATCATAAGAACAAATGTCCAACATCCTTGCCGTATATGGCAACATGGATGCCAAATCCTTTGCCAACAAGAGGACTATGGTGTGAAATTTGCAAGACGCACAGGCATGATCCATATCATTTCCCTATGATGCAGAAATACTAGATAGTACCAAAGAATGCACACTAGACATTTTGCAAGTTAGTAGGGCACGATGACAAAGACTGCAGAACAATGGATCTCATGATGGAAAGGACATCTGACACATATAGGGTGAAATTCTAACTGATGATAGGGAAAGTCACACTGAAGTTCAATCAAGCACCACAACAGTATAATACTGCGCCGCAACAATATAACAACACGCAGCCAGAGAAATATAACACTATGCAACTGTAGTATAACACTACACAGTATAATCAGGTACCTCAATACAATACACCACGTGGAGATCAAGCTGGGTACAAAGGAGGCGGAAGAGGCAGAGGAGGCTTTGGACACAGAAGAGGCCTAGTAGTGTGCCATAATTGCCAACAGCCAGGACACTATGCAAGAGAATGTCCACTTCCTCCAGTGGCTTGTATGTATTGTCGCACATGAGATAATGATATGGAATAATGTCTGACACTATAAGTAAAGATCCAGGAAAAGAGGAATCCTAACAATCAGAATGTTCAGTGGATTTCAGCAGAAGCGAGGGACGAAAGAAGAATCATCAACATAGTGATGCACGGAGGTGCTAAAACATGAGATCATGAAGCCAAACAAGAACCAATACAAAAATAGTGGATTAGGAAGAATACCAAGCCACCTAAGCGATTTGATGCAGGAAAGGAGAAGGAGGCCAAAAAAGAATTTCTCAAGAAGAATGTTGCGTCTACATCTACCACGCAGTAGAATCAAGACATCCCAATGAATGAAATTTCGTCGGCATTGGACCATACCAGTGAATTCCACCCAGGAAACCAAGTAAGTTGTATTAAAACTTCCCTTGAATCCTGTATTCAAGTATTTAAGGATCCATCATTTGTTTTAGTATTACAAAATTTGTTAGATAGATGTACCACAAACTCTGAGGGAAAGTTAGAATAGAGGATAGTCAATCACCTCCATTCCAGAAGGAGAACCAGCAGAGAGTTTAGATTGAATGCCAGCATAAAATATTTTAACATGGGTTATGTGATATTAGATCTGGGATCTCAAGTGAATGTATTGTCCAAAAATACATGGCAATGCATGGGAGAATCTATCTTAGGCTACTCACTAGTCCAATTAAAGTTAGAAAACCAACATAGATTTATGCCAATAGGGAGGATGAAAGGAGTGACAGTAGATCTGGATGGAATGCACACTAAGGCATACTTCGAAGTGATCGAAATCATGGATGGAACAACACCATATTCAACATTAATGGGATTGGATTGGGTGTTTGACAATCAGGCGATAATCAACCTGAAGACTAGGAAGATGAAATTTGAGTCAGGAGAATACAAGATTATCGCACCTCTAGATCCATCAGAAGCTAAAAGATTTGTGGAACCAACATGTTTAGACCCAGAATAAATTAACCAACTGTACCGAACCACCGTGCGCACCAAAGATTACATCAATCCAACTGTCGATGGTGTACTTAGTTTGAGAGGTATCACATCATGTGCGTCCAACTCAGACACAGGTCTGGAGAATTGGAAACAACACCTCCATGAGGTCTCAACCAGAAGATGTGCACGAATAGACTGCGCAATAAGCTGGGTCGGAATAGAAATTAGAGAACCTCCAAGTTTCCATGGAATCAACGACTTGGAAGAATTCCTAACAAGATATGAAGACTAAGTATTAGACAGTCGGAGAATGTTGTCTCTCGACATCGCACTTAATGCTACACCTGGAATATGGTGGGGAGAACACAAAGAAACATTCAAGGACGGATACCAATGAAAAAGACTACTGCGCATCAGATTCGATGCAGAACGAAAGAGGAGCACAGCGCAAAAATACAATGGATATGGGGAACCAACGAAACACTTGGAGAAGTGTAGAGCACTGTGGAAACTGACACCCCCAGAGGAATGGCCTCATCATTTCGTACACACATTAGAAGGAATCCCAACAAACTGGTACACAGACCACGAACTGCGCAAAGGAACTACGAGCTAGACAACACTACAATAAAACTTTGCAGTCACTTTCTCATTTGAGCATGAGAACTGCAACATAGACACAACACTTAAACAAATAAGAGGGTTGATATTCATTAAGGAACTAAAAATCGAATTCATAACAGAAAAACACCAGCAGAACAGACAACAGTCAAAGAGATATTGTCATGCTACCATGTGTAGGAAGAAGCACCAGATGAAGACAACCCGTGTGATATTCAGATCGAGGAAGTTGAAGGAAAAATAGAAGTGGAAGGTCCACCCAAAGAACCAGAAGTAATTGTTGCATCGATCAAGGTGAAAAAATTCAACATTGGGACAGTTGAGAATCCCAAAATGGCCAGCATTGGGGACTATTGGGATGAGCAAATAATGGAAAGGCTAATGGAGTTACTACATGAGTACAATGACCTATTCCCAATGACCTTCATAGAAATGAAGGGTATTGAAGGATAAATTGGAGAGATGAGGATCCCTCTCAAATTGGAGGAAAGACCTATCAAACAGAGGCCTTACAGATTGAACCCCATATACAAGTAGAAAGTAAGAGCAGAAATTGACAGAATGTTGGAAGCATGAATCATAGAACCTATAGAAGAATTAGAATGGATAATCCCCATGGTAGTGCAAGAGAAGAAGCAATGAGGCATAAGAATTTGTGTAGACCTAAGAAATCTCAATCATGCTTGCCTAAATGACCCCTTCCCTACACCCTTTACAGATGAAGTTCTATAAAATGTGGGAGGTCAGGAAGTATACTCATTCACTGATGTATTCGTAGGCTACCACCAAATCAAGATAGCACCAGAAGATTAGTACAATACTACCTTTGCAACAGAATGGGGATGCTACCACTACACAGTCATGCCTTTTGGACTGAAGAATGCACCAGCAATTGTTTCTAGAGTAGTCATTGCTACTTTCAAAGAATTCATCCATCAGTTTCTAGAGGTATATTTGGATGATTGGAAAGTGTACAACCAGATGAAGGATCATGTAGAGGTGTTGAGGTTTATGTTAGAAACATTCAAGCAATGCCAAATATCCTTGAACATTAAGAAATGTATATTTGGAACACCCTTTGGAATTATCTTGGGTCACATAGTATGCAAACAAGGTTTGATCGTGGATCCTGCAAAGATTGAAATCATTGTGAACTACCACCACCAAAATCAGTGTGCCAGTTGAGGGCCATATTGGTACATACATGATACTATAGAAAATTTATCAAAGGGTACTTGCATATTACCGTGCCAATGGAGAAAATGTTAAGGAAAGATACAAAGTTTCAGTGGAATGAAGACTGTCAACATGGTCTAGATACACTGTAAGAAAAAATGGTCATCGCGCCAATACTAGTATTTGTAGACTGGGAGAAGACATTCCATGTACATGTAGATGCATCATCCA
Organism: Picea sitchensis; assembly: GCA_010110895.2. Lineage (NCBI taxonomy): Eukaryota > Viridiplantae > Streptophyta > Pinopsida > Pinales > Pinaceae > Picea > Picea sitchensis. Next base: position 38,288 of record SNQJ01S0083602.1, on the reverse strand, counting down.
TAGCACTTGGAGCTATTTTGGTGCAGCCAGGAGTGAGAGATTTGGATCATCCTATAGCATTTAATAGAATAAAATTGTCAGTATCGAAGCAAAACTACAACACTACAGAGAGGAAAGGCCTAGCTATAGTCTACTTGCTTTAGAAGTTCAGGCATTACCTATGTGGAAAACATTTTAAGATGTTCACATATCATTCAAACCTTAAGTACCTAGTCAACAAGTCACTGTTGGGGGAAATGATCTGTCGATGGTTACTGTTGTTTCAAGAATTTGACTTTGAAGTCATAGTTAAACCAGGGAAGTTGAATGCAGGACCTGATCACTTGTCAAGGGTCACCAATGGCGAGCAACCTGCAAACTTAGAGGATACCTTACTTAATGCACAGTTATTTTCAGTTCATATCATGGATGATTATTTTGCCGACATCATTGAGAATTTAAGTACATGGACTGCACCACAGGAATTTAGCACCATGCAGAAGAAAAATTTGGTTGTCAGAGTAGCTGACTACCATTTGATCATCAAGCACTTATATAAAATAGGGGCAGACAACATCTTGATAATATGCATGCTAGAACATGAAAGGAATAGGATACTGGAAGAAGCCCATGAAGGAATAGCGAGAGGACACTATGCAAGAAAAGATACCACGCAGAAGGTACTACACACGGGATTATGGTGGCCAACTATTCATAGAGATGAAAAGGAATATTGCCAATAATGCGATGTGTGTTAGAGGGTCGGAAAACCAAACAGATGGGATGAGATGCCCTTACATCCACAAGTGACGCTACAAGTGTTTGACAAATGGCCTATCGATTTTGTTGGGCCAATTCACCCACCCACAAGAAGATCAATTGCACGATACATCATCACTGTGACGGAATACCTCTCAAGATGGGCAAAGGAAAAACTAGTTAAAGATTGTAGCACAGAGACAACAACACACTTCTTGTTTGAACATGTGCTTGCTAGATTTGGATGTCTGAGGATTCTAATGAGTGACCAAGGCACTCACTTTATCAAAAGCACTATCAGAGATCTAACTAAATAATTCGAGGTCTACCATCAGAAAAGTACACCATACCATACTCAGGCTAATGGAACAATAGAAGCCTTCAACAAGATTTCTATAGAATGCCTTAGCCAAGATTTGCAATGTCAATAGGGACGAATGGGATTCAAAGAAACCAGCAGTATTATGGGCATACAGAACTACCTATAAGAAGTTGATAGGAAAAAAACCATTCAGATTGGTATATGGACAAGAAGAAGTGGTTCCACTAGAATTTTTGGTACCCAGTCTACGCGTAGCAGCTATTAAAAAATGATAGAAGTAGGCGCGGTACAAGAAAGGTTAAGTCGGATGATGAGCATGAAAGAATATAGGATTCTAGCAGGGTTCCACCAAGAAGTACAGAAAGAAAGGGACAAAGCGTGGAATGACCGAAATATCAAGAGAAAAAGTTTCAAGGAAGGAGACCTACTCCTACTGTATGACAACAAGTTCTCTCAACATCCAGGAAAGTTCAGAATGCATTGGTTGGGACCATATGAGTTCAAGACTATCACGGACAGTGGAGTTGTACAACTGAAGGAATCAGGTGGAACAGAACTCAGAGGAATCGTAAATGGGAGTCGACTGAAGTTGTATAAGGACAATCAACCACCAGCAAGTTGACAGTTACCACGAAGAAAAAAAAAAAAACACCGCACGGAAATCCACGCACGCAGGAGAACAAATCGGTGTGACGAAAAGAAAAAAGAGTCAACATGCACAAGTCATTGAGTCAGCACAACAAAATAAAAAATATTGCACCAGAAGCAAAGGGGATAGAAGCCAAGGAATCTGTACACCCAAAAATCCCAACGCGCCAGAAAAAGGACCGATGGTCGGACAACATGACAATTCGGGAGATGACGGTTGTGGAAATCAGGTGCCAACTGGAAGGGACGGTTGAAATTGTGACAACATGTACACATAAGTAAATACCATATCGTGACGAAAATGGAAAACAGTCGAAGACAAGACGCAAAGGATGAAAATTAATACATACAACAGTACCACGCACTGGACACACCGCCAAAAGTGAAAAAAGGGAGAATTGTCAGTGCAGAACAGTTGTCACTCAGCCATCCTGCTATAAAGTGGGAAAAAGGGGGGAAAAGACAGTCATTTTGTCAATTTGTAAGGAGAGAATGCATATTTGATTAGAAGAGAGCTAGAGCGTGAATTTGAGAAAACATTTGTTGAATTCATATAGTTCGAGCCTAGACCCCATCGAAATGTCACCACCACGAGTTGGAGAGCCAGGCAAGACCAACAAGAACACATGAAATAATACTCACATGATAGACACAAGGGAGAAAGTGGAACCTATAGTAGTGGATGTCGATGAACTCCACACACCAGAGTATGAAACAAACCCAGTGACAGTAGAAAAGGAACATAACCCAGCACATGAGGTCAGGCTGATGGAGGAGGACACCGAGAAAACTGAGTCTGATAAATCGAGGGGGCAAGGGAAACAATATACCGAGCAGGCCATGGGCTCAGTGTCACAGAGCCATGAAGCTGAGGTATCATAGGCTGCAGTAAACGAGGGTGTACTAGAGGTGGGGGCCTCATCCTAACTGGCCAAATGAAAGGGTCAGGCTGAGAGAAACGTGCATGGAGAGTCACAACTGCAGGCAGAAGGGACCCTGATTTTGCCAAAGATATCAAGTTGATTGTGAGTGGATGATGACATGTTCGACGGATTCATTTCCATCAAATAATCCAACCACGACATGATCGATGTCACTAAGTTCCCATATTTTACGTCATAGGTCTACCTAGAAAGTAGGGGAGCATGCTCATCAGGCATGCCACTAATAGAGTCAATGCAGTGGATCTTGGGGATGTATAATACTGGCATCATGGATTTGTTGGATTCCCCACACTTTGGGAGGGAAAATCCTGTCAATTTCTGCGTCAAGCAATTTCTTGCACGCATCCATGGAGGAATTTTATGGATGGATAGGTTGGTGCCCATCACTTTGGACCTCATCACAGGAATCACAGGGATACCCACAGATGGAGAAAATCCAGAGAAGTACTTAGAGGAAAAAACAAGATCCAATTCCATCTCAGATGAGATCAATGTTAAGTATGGATCGGAGCGAGGTAACAGAGGAATCAAGATCAGTGAAATTAATGATCCTACAACACAGTTTGCTACTAAGATACTTGGGTGAAAACTAATGTGCAAGTGCCGAAAAGAGGAATTATCGGTTGGTGTGGTCACCGTCGTCGTGCAGTGTGCAAAGGGGAGATGGATTAGCTGGGCCCCATACCTCCTCAATTCTTTCTTGGGGGATTGAAAAGAAACATAGTATTGGAACTCTGAGTTCCACTACTCGTGGTTACTTATCCTCATTAGCCTCATGGGTTGGAAATAATCGGTGTACAATATGTATCTAGAGAGACTAGGAAAGTGTGGCACAACGCGCTACACATCATTATGGAGCAACGCAGACTCGAAGAGAAAAAAGATGAATATGGACACATTTGCATGGTACTTCACAGAGATGCAAGAGCTGATTGTAGATATATGGCACATTACACTATAGATTGTCTAGGAGTTTGGACAGGTTTCCAACTTCAGGGCAATGTGCCACATCTTATGGATGCAATCCAGGCGCAAAAAATCCAAGGAATGTCTACATCTTAACTACTGCATCACACAGGAGGAAATCGAAAGAGAGGTCTAGGAGTGGCCTGAAGAATGGAAGGTACCCCAAATTCCAACTAAGGTACAAAGAACACGACCGCAGATGCAAGACAGACCAACCTCAGTGCACCAACAAGGTAGGAACCAAGAAGAGAAATGCCCAAGACCAAGAGGGGCGAAGAACCCCAGCCAAGAAGAAGTCGCACACATAGGGTAAACCACCAAGGGGGCCTACATAGGTTCCACTGTGAACAAAAAAACCACCCATACACTCATTGGGAGAAGTGTGGGCAAAAGAAATAGACACAAGGACCCAGGAAATCCCTGAGGCAGAAGAAATAGGTGCAGGGACACACAAAATCCCTAAGGAGGAAGAGAAAGGGATAGGAACCCAAGAAATTCCTAAGGCCTGAGAAACAGGGACAAATACTATGGGGGATACCTAGAGACCTCCTAGTCCTGATCCATAGGCTACCCAGGAGAAGCGACCAGGGGAGCACACCAGTGGAAGCTGAAAGAAGACAAAGGCCCAAAAACCACAGAGCCATATTTCACTAACATCGGACGATGTGGAATTAGTGGTGACAATAGTCGAGGAGCGAATGCCTAAAGTATGGGAGAATGTGGAGAAGCAAATGGATTCAATCATCAATCAAGTGCAAGAGGTAAAAACTACACTGGATTAGTTAAGGATCGGGATAGCAAAGGCACCAAAAGAAACACCGACGTAGTCAAAGGAAGGAGTGTCAGTGCCTGAGACAATACAGTTTGCAACACAAACTAGCACCAATTTCATCATCACACCAGAGATGATGTTCATTAATGAAGAAACAATGCATAAACCTTTGAAATACATTAAGACATTGCATGTGGCATTGGCCAAGATTCCCACAAAATCATTGTACAAACATCAGGTGAGCGTCGCATAGGAGATTCAGTCTAGAGAAAGAGTGGACGCCACAAACTTAGAGACAACCCAGATAAAGACTATCTCACTGAAGGAAGCCCTCAACCTTGAGGTGCAGCAGAAAGAGAAAGCGAAGCAGAAAGTGGAGGAGATGGAGCAGCAAATCCACATGTTGTTTCAAACAATTCCCGAAAGCATAAGCGATGAGGTAGGGTCATCGGGAGAGAAGTTTCACAGGATAGAGAAGACTATCCAGGAGTATAAGGATAAAATCAAGGAGCTGGAGGAGCATGTCACACCCACTACTCCTCGAGAAGTCAGAGAACAATGGGAGAAGGAGGCGCAAGTAGTTGTGGAGAGCATTGGCCAAAGTATTCAAATAGTCATGACGTTGTTAGAGAAGAGTGTGCAACTCTGCACTCACCAACTAGAAGATGAGAGACTCCAAGAGCTACAAGAGAAGGAAGACAAAATCCATGCAGCAATGGCGGAAGTGAAGCAATGACAAAAAATAGTTTTACTACCGAAGAAGATCAATACTGTCATGGAATTAAAGGCTCTGCAGTTGGAAGAGAAAGTGATGCAAGCACACATTACAACAAGACATGCATTGTTGGAGCCCCTGCAAGAAAAGGAGGATCAAATGGTCATGGAGAGTGATGCAGCTAAGAATACAACTGAGCAGATCGGGGCCAAAGATGGAAATATTTTACAGTCTCCCATCATGGAGCAGGTGGTTAGAAGCATGGATGATAAGAGCAGTCAATCTCAACAACAATGCCAGCACATAACGGAGATGTATGACGCACTATAGTAGTCAGTTTCTGACGTAGGAGGCAAGAAGTGACAATGGAATAATTCAAGAAGTGACTCAGGATGAGTCACGATCTCAGTGTTGGGGGCATGTTGGGCACAGGCCCATTTCGGGGGAAATCCACGATGTGGAGGTGAGACAGTTAGCAGAAAAGCATGTGAGGCATGCATGCAAGAAGAAGGGAAAGAAATACAACTAGCAGAAAAGTAGCAGAATAAAGCACGCATGCAGAGGACAAAAGCATGAAGGCCAACATTCAAGAATACCTAAGTAGGTTAGGGTTTTGGTAAGAGAATTTAACGAACGATGAGCCAAGAATAGATATAAATAGACACCTAGAAGGTGTTGGGGGGGTCGGGTCTGAGATAATTTTTATGAGTTACTCGCATGAGATAGAGTAACGATTCTATAACACAAGTATGATCTGATACATTTTTGTAAGCTCTTGAGCTATGGGAGGAAAAAGGGACTCGACCTTGAGGGTTAGATCACAGGCTCAGGATCCAGGTGTGATCTAGTCTACCTCAGAAAGGTTGTGGAGTCTGGTTGATGAATGTATGAACATATTTTAGTGCGCGCAGCGCCATGCATGACAGACCTATAATAAAATATCCTTAGAGCCAAATATTTGTGCACGTAGCCAATGAGGGGGTGAACCATTGTAGCTCATGTGTTGTGTGGAATGATTATTAGTTGTATCTTTGTTGTTAATGGTTAAGTCTTATAGAAATTATTGATGAAGTAGTTAGATATCTTTATTTGGATGCATCAATAAGGAACAACAGGATAACTAATATTGGTGAATGACAAAATGTTACTTAATAAAACACATAGAATCCACAACGCGCACTAACATATCCCCACTCAATCCTGGAATGCAAGCACTTGAGTATTGCAATCACCCATTAAGACTATCTTGGGTGAGACTACTCATTGCACTCTGTGTACTACACTTCCTTCTAGTTTACCAGGAGGGACGATAGATTTAGAGGCTTTGTTGGAACCCTATTAGAACTAAACCTGAGTCAAACATGTTAAAGCATGGCTCAGAGATAAGAAACCAACAAACCCTTTTGAAACCATCTATGGAAGAAAATGCAACATTCCAATCAGATGGAACAACCTAGTAGACAAAGTTAAAATCAGTTTTGGTATGCTAAAGGAAATGGAACAACAAGTAAATCAGATTAGACAGAATCTGAAAATAGCCCAGGACAAACGGAAGAGCGATGCACACAGAAAAATAACTCCTAGAGAATTCAAAGCAGGGGATCATGTGTATCTTTGAGTTAGACCCAGGAGAAGCTCTTTGACGACGGGATCTTGTGCCAAGTTGGCACCTTGGTATTGTGGACCCTTTGAAGTTTTGTATAGAGTGGGACCAATAGCCTATAGGCTAGAAATTCCTCCCACATTGAAGGCACATAATGTTTTCCATGTTTCGTTATTAAAGAAATATGTGCATGATTCCAATCATATTATTGACTGGTTTGTGATTCAGATGGAGCTAGAACGATAAGTCCTTCCAGAGCCTCAATGCATAATAGACAGGAAGGAAACCCCACTTAGGAACAAAACCATTGCATGGGTCAAGGTGTAGTGGAAACACTTTTTCTCAAATGAGGCTACATGGGAAATGGAGGATGCCATGAAACATGCATATCCATTTTTTTTTACTTCTATACATATAGAGCACATCGACATATAGAACATCAAGGATGATGTTCCTTTAAGGGGGAAGGTATTGTAACACCCATATTTCCAATAGTTTGTAAATATAACTATAACCAACCAAGAGACTATGGCGCACTGAATATGTGTGAATGTTTTATTTGAGGAAACTTTGTATAAAAGGGTCAATGTATGAATTTTATGTTCTTAATAGAAAATGGTTATGTGTTGCAAAAAATGTTGAAAGGGGGGAAGTTTACAAAAATAGACCATGGATTTTATGAGAGAGATGGTGAGGGAAACCAAGAATTGTTGAGATGACCCTCACCAAACCAATACCTACTGGTTGTAATTACTCAACAATCCTCTGACCCATAAATGAATTACGAGTCAGGTTGGTAGTTCAAAGGCCCTCCTCAAGAGTTAATGAGGAGATGGGGTAGGGTACCCATATTTAAGGCTTCCAGGCCTGACCATGATTTGGGGATTCAGACCCACGCAACCTTGCTAAGGAAGGAAAGAGAGGAAGTAATTTGGGGGACATAGGCAGATCTGCGAGAAGGAGAGTAGAGAAAACAATCTCCAAAAGAGAAGAGAGGATGTTTTGACTCTAGAGTTGAGAGAAAAGATGAGAAGCAAGTTCGTTTTGGATGTAATAAGACATGGGTGGGGTCTTTCTAGAAGTTTATAAACAAGGATGATGAGTGACTGAGGAAGTACTTGCACAGACCTTCTTTCTTGGTGTAGAGAAATCTGGTTGCCAAGATCTTGTGGGAGGAGGAGAGTAACCTTTATCTCTGACTATCATGGAGAAAGGAGAAATAATTTCTCTCAGAGAATCATGGTCTATCTCGAGGGTGGCCAATGATAAATCTAGCAGGAGTGGTTATGCCTATGGTTGGAAACAAGAACCCCTTTCAGTAGTCGCTTCACATTTTTCTAGTTCTGATAAGTATTTTCATACTCTGTGTAATATATTGGATGAGATGATTGAATGTCTATGTTTCTTTTTAAGTCTTTCAATGTTTGAAAAATTATTAGAAATGATCATTTTTCTTTTGTATACTACTATTTTTACATGGTTTTCGATTTACCTCAGTTAACCGCTAGAGATTTATGGGATGTGAATCCGCAAGAGAGTAGGGGTAGGATTAACTTAAACATTTAAGTCCTGCCAACATTTTTAGTTTACCTTAGCAGGAATGTCAAGTTCAAGTATATGGGAGAAGGGAATTCCTTCAGACCCTCCACCCATGTGAATGAGGGCTCATACCCATGGCCTTAATCAAGTCTCGACTAAGAGCTGAGTGTAGCTTGGAATCCAAATATGATCCCATATGACCCATCATTGGAAACCCCTCGCTAAACTCAAAAGGAGTGAAGCTACTTTGTCTTTGGGACTTCAGGACTTATGATTCCACAACCCTTGAAAAAAATTGAAATTCGGAGTCATAAATTGATGAGGGACATAGATCTGGGTATCCAGTGGAGATCTATGTTAGTCGTTAGATCAGACTTAGGAAGGGTAGTATTAAGTACTTTGACGAATTTCCACTTAGGGATAATGGGATGGGTCTAGTGTCGAAACTCTTGAATCTCATAGTAGCGAAGTTCATCAGGACCATTGAGAATAGAGGGATGCATGTCCACAGATCAACAACTATTTGGAAGTTCTTATATTCAGCGATATCAATGTGAAAATATAGGGACGTGGAATTCCGAATGTCGAATACTGAATTTACAAAGTGACATAGACCATCAATACTTGGATCCTTCAGGATCCCTCTCAGACGTTGATCTCATGACTTCGTAGAGAACTCCTCTAAATTTCCCAACCTACCGAGAATGCATCATGGAGAGACATGTGGCCCCCACTTGTTCCATGTCAAAAGTCACCCATTGGACTAGTGTTTTTGGATGAGAGTCCATGTGGCAGGAGATCCTATAGTCCGAAGACTTGGTACTCTGAAGGAACTTGTCCAAGAGTCTTCAAAGTGTGAAAACCTTCAATATCATGAATGACGAAGTGAATATCAACCATTTATAGGATGAGGACACATGGTACTAGATTCACGATGAGTAGAATAGGATGAAGACCTCAAAGAGATGATTTGACATGATTTGAAGAGAAACAATTTGATGCCCCATCCTTAGAAAGGGTATTTAGGGCTCGGGTGTGTTACAGAAGGGCACTTATATTTTGGTCTCCAACTCTATTTGAATGTATCACACTTTGCATTACATGATTGGCCTCCTTAATGTCATTACAAATATTGACAATTTTTTCTTTTCCACTCCTTGCATCTAATATTTTTCATAATGTTTATGTTACATTATTCCCGATGTGATTTATATGAAGAAAAGGAAAATTTTCTAGGTGTTGATAGTAGGGGAGCCTATTGAATTGTATGGGATAACTTTTCCTTCTTCATGGAAGTGCCTCATTACTAATGCCTTCATGACGACCTTCAATGTGAAGAATATAAACTAAATATATTACAACAATACTTGTCAATTAGTACAATGAACAAAATGCAATAAAAATATTAAATATTCCAAACATTTCATGTATGATACACAAGCAATTTGATCCATACCTTGATGATTTCTATTATATTGCAACTTCCATAGACGATGTGTTATTCTCTGTGGTTTTAATCCAATATCTTCTTTCCCATTGAAAATATGTTTTTCGTTAATTCAATACCTATGGTTCTTAGAGAGGAAGTATCTATACTCATCAAACACCTCCTTTCCTAAACTTCTTGAACAATGATATTTCATCTTAGGACCACAAACTAGACATGCAATTAACATTTGTTTGAAGACCTGCAAGAGATGTATTAAATTTTATATTGATTATTTGAAGTGTGTTTAATGAAGGGGTTATATAAAAAACATGCATGATATGAACTTCATAAAATTAAACACTATTAAAGTGCAGTGTAACGTTAACATACCACATAAATGTGTTAGCCCTTGGCATTGTGAATTGTTCGTACAAGCATTGCATGTAGTTCAAATTCTCTTTGTGCACCTATTGGTCTAGAGATATCATACATAGTGATTCCCTTCCATAACTATAGTAACTCATCATTAAGAGGCTTGATATATACATTCATATATTTGACTTGGTACTTACCTAATTGATTGAACATACAGTACATAATTACTACATATATGAGTAGATAAAAAAACATCAAACATAATTATAAGACATAATTAAACATATATGAGTAAACAAAAAAATATCAGACATAATTATGAAACAAACAAGACAAATGAGATGTTTCCATGTTAAAAAACATTATTCTAAATAAATACCTAGAACAATCACTGCCAACATTGTGTGCTCCCTCTCTATTGACATCCATGGAGGAATGTTATTGCCGATAACAAAAACAGGTTGTGTCAAGTAAGTAGATCTAATCTCTCCAAATGGATTGACACCATCGGGTGCCAATGAAAGCCTAAGATTACAACGATCGACTTTAAAATTTGTCAATATTTCCTCTATATTCTTAAATGCAGACGCATCTGCAGGAATTCGAAGAACACCATATCTACTTTTTTTCTTTGCATAGTAATCCATAAACTGTGATATTCTTCTTCACCTGAACAATCACTACAAACATGGAATTATGGGAATATAACAAAGAACCTTGTGAGGCACCTTTTTTGTTACTTGATTGGTTCAATATCTACTAATTTGACATTTTGGGAATTCTTCTTTCAACACATGTTCTCCATTATATAAAATATGATCATAAGGACATGCATTAATAGATTGATACTCCATTCCAATATCTTTCTTAATAGCATGTAAATATTGGTATGTGCAACATAAAACATTAGACGGTGGTAACACAAATTCACCTAACAATCTACAACATAAAAAATAAATATTGGTTAATGTAAAGAATATTAATCATATATGTTTCATCCAAATTTTATAGATGATCAACTAACAATAGAAATAGAGGGGAAAAAAAACCTTTATCATCATGTACTAAATGTGACAAAATATTTTACATACCTTAGAATATTACCTTTAAGTTCACCAACAACAATATAGCAAAGAGAAGACTTGTTTTGGAGCCTCCATAAAGAGGTTGTGTTTCCTTCTCAAGTATAGGTATATCAAAAACACCATTAAGTGGGTCATAATCATCATCCATTCCATCATTATTAAATGTCTACTGGATCAATACATTTTTCCCATATTCTTCAACTATGTTATTAGAATCATCATCTTCTTCCATACGATCATGAACTTGATTTTCAATATTCACTCCATGTTCCTGAACATGCACTTGTACAACCATGTCTTCCTCCATGGGTAGTTCCCTAGGGCATCATTCTTTTATAGTTACAAACAATTAAGTAATAGTAAGTGTATATATAAAAATATTAAAATGGAGACAAGCGTTTACAAATATGGTATAAAGAAAACAAACAAAACAAGAGACAAGAGACAACAACTACAACTTAGGTGAAATAAAGGAGACAATGACAAAAATCAATGATGAAGCTTGTACAATTTATCAATATGTTTATGAATATGTTGAAAAATATAGGAAAAATGTTACTTTTCTTTTCTTGAAATGTGAGAAAGAAGACACTTTGTGAGGATATATATTCTAACCAACAAAAAAATATTCTTATTTCACCTTCATAATTATGTCATATTATTTCTTTATTTTGGTTGGATACCATAAGTGTTAAGTGGATGGTAACTTCCCCCAACCCAACTTGGATTTCATGGTTTAATTTATAAGGGGTTGATGGATGAGCGATTAGGGGCTAACATATTAGTGGTATAAGGGTTAGGGTTTAAGGGGTTAGAATTTAAGCTGTAGTAGTTAGGGGTCATGGATAGGGGTACTTAATGGTTTAGGGGTTTATAAAGGGTCAATGGATAAGGGATTATGGGTTAACATGTTATTGGCCATCCAAGGGTTAGAGGTACTTAGGAGTTGGTATTATATATTGAGAACCCAACTAAACCTATAGAGAGAAACAAAGACAAAAAAATCAATGATGAATCTTGTTCAATTTATCAAGATGTTTATGAATATGTTGAAAAATATAGGAAAAATGTTACTTTTATTGACATGTAGAAGAGAGAGACACTTTGTATGAGATATATAGTGAGACAAGCTTTCTTATAATATTATTTTCCTTCATCATTATATATGACTGCCTTTGTGAGATATATAGTCAGAACCAAAAAAACAACATAATATTATTTTTCCTTCATCATTATGTAATATTCTTTCTTGATTTCACTTTGAGACCATAAGTGTTAAGTGGATGGAAATTTCCCTCGGCCCAACTTGGAGACCATGAATTAATTTATAAGGGGTTGATATAAAAGGGATTAGGGGTTAATGCATTAGTAGTCCAAGGGTTAGGGTTTAAGTTGAGGTAATCAGGGGTTAGGGATAGGGGTACTTAATGGTTTAGGGGTTTATAAGGGGTCAAGGGCTAAGGTCCTAGGGGTTAACAGGTTATTGGTTGTCTAATGGTCAAGGGTACTTAGGAGTTGGTATTCTATATGGAGCATCCAACTTAACCGGTGAGAACGAGAAACAAAGACAACAAATCAATGATGAAACTTATGCAATTTATCGAGATGTTTATGAATATGTTGAAAATATATAGGAAAAATTTTACTTTTCTTGACATGTAGAAATATAGACACTTTGTGGATATATAGTCACAACTAGAAAAAACAACATATTCTTATTTCTCCTTCATCATTATGTCATATTATTTCTTTATTTTACTTGGAGACCACAAGTGTTAAGTGCATGAAAAATTTCCCCAGCCCAACTTGGAGACCACAGTTTAATTTATAAGGGGTTGAGAGTTGAGGGATTAGGGGTTAATGCATTAATGGTCCAAGCATTAGGGATCCGGGGTTAAGGGGTTAGGGTTTAATCTGGGGTAATTAGGGGTCAGGGATAGGGGTACTTAATGGTTTAGGATTTTATAAGGGGTCAAGGGCTAAGGCCTTAGGGATCAACGGGTTATTGGTCGACCAATGGTCAGGGGTACTTAAGATTTGGTGTTCTATATGGAGCAGCCAACATAGATGGTAAGAGAGAGAAATAAAGAGAACAAATCAATGATGAATCTTGTGCAATTTATCAAGATTTTTATGAATATGTTGAAAAAATATAGGAAAAATGATACTTTTATTGACATGTATAAATAGAGACACCTTCTGAGATATAATATAGCCGCAACTAGAAAAAACAACATATTCTTATTTCACCTTCATCATTATGTCATATTATTTCTTGATTTCACTTGGAGACCACAAGTGTTAAGTGGATGGAAACTTCCCCCGAACCAACTTGGAGACAACAATTTAATTTATAAGGGGATGATAACTAATGGATTAGGGTTTAACGCATTAGTCTTCCAATGGTTAGGGGTTATGGGTTAATGGGTTAGGGTTTAATTTGGGGTAATCAGGGGTCAGGGATAGGGGTACTTAATGGTTTAGGGGTTTATAAGGGGTCAAAGGATAAGGGATTAGGGGTTAACAAATTATTGGTCATCCAAGGGTCAATGGTACTCAGGAGTAGGTATTATATATGGAGCATCCAACTTAGCTGGTGAGAGCGAGAAATAAAGACAAAAAATCAATGATGAAGCTTGTGCAATTTATCAACATGTTTATGAATATGTTGAAAAACTATAGGAACAAATTTATTTTTCTTGACATGTAGAAAGAGAGACACTTTGTGAGATATTAGTCATAAACAACAACAAAAAACATATTATTATTTCTCCTTCATCGTTATGTCATATTCTTTCTTGATTTCACTTGTAGACCGCAAGTGTTAAGTGGATGGAAAATTTCCCTTGCCCAACTTGGTGACCATGGTTTAATTTATAAAGGGTTCAGAATTGAAGGATCAAGTGTTAACGCATTAATGATGAAATGGTTAGAGGTTAGGGGTTAAGGGGTAATTAGGGGTCAAGGATAGGGGTACTTAATGGTTTAGGGGTTTATAAGGGGTCAAGGGATAAGGGATTACGGGTTAATAGGTTATTGGTCATACAAGGGTTAGGAGTACTTAGTATTTTTTATTCTATATGGATCAATCAACTTAGGTGATACCAAGAAGCAAATACAACAAATCAATAATGAAACTTGTGAAATTTATCAATATCTTAATGAATACGTCGAAAAAATATAGGAAAAATGTCACTTTTCTTGACATGTAGAAAGAGAGACACTTTGTCATATATATAGTCACAACCAACAAAAACAGCCTATTCTTATTTAACCTTCATCATTATGTCATATTATTCCTTTATTTCACTTGGTGACCATGACTTTTAATTGATGGAAGATTTCCCACAACTAGGAGACCACGGTTTATAATGGGTTGATAGCTTATATATCCCTCTGATCCCTAACCATTAGCCCACCCCTAACCTATAAAAAATTGACCCCTAATTTAATCCCTATCCCATAACCCCTTATACCTTACCCCCCTAATCCTTAACACCTTAACCCCATTCCCCCTAAGTCCTTAAACCCCTAACCCCTAAACCCTCAACCAATAAACCCTTACCCCATAATCCCCTAAACTATTAACCCCTAACCCATTCTAACCCCTTAATACCTAACCCTAAACCCCTAACCCATATTCTCTAAATCCCCATTAACTCGTAAATCCCCTAGGACCTAAACCCCTAAACTTACCTTAAACCCTAACCCCTTAAGTACTAATCCTGAATATGACCTTATTAACCCTTAAACAACTAAAATCTTAACCCCTAACCCCTTACACCATGTACCCCTAAAACTTAAACCCCTTAACCACTAAACTCTACCCTAAACCCTAATTAAAATCTAGATCTTATGTCTACTTCATCTTGTTGGATTACTAAGAGGGGGTGAATTAGTAATGAGAAATTATAATACTTTAAACCAAATTATATAATTCAAACATATTCACCATTTTATTATTAACATTCAATATATCATTAGAAGTATGATCATAAACATCATCACATCACAATATATACATAGTACACTAGAATTTATATGGAAACCCAAATGTGAGAAAACCATGGAATGCTTTTCTTATCTATCAAAATAATACATCCATTGTAAGCATAAACTTACTGATTCTCTAGCTACAACTAGAAGGAGGCTCCAACCCCCTATTCTCAGGCTCCAACCTAAAGGAAGCTACAACTCCCTGAATTCTATGTCTCCAAACAGAAGGAGGCTACAACCCCCTGAGTTATCTGGATCCAACAAGAAGGTGGTTAAAACCACCTATCCTTAACCCATATTGTTTCCCTAAAATATAAATGTATACCAATTGTCACTACCACAATCACTACCACTATCACTACCACTACATTGTCATTATCACTGCCACTGCCACATCAACCTGTAACCTGTTAACTTGTCACTATATCCAAACTGTGTGCATGTACCATACCATGCATCAACTATGTACAAACATGTGAACTATAACATGCACCAATCATAAACCATAACATCAACCATGAATAAAACTTGTACCATGTACCATAGCATCAATCATGTATAGACATGTACTATATCATCAATGAAGTATCTCAAAAAACCAAGTGCATGTCCCTCATGCATATTCCACCATACAACATGAACTCAAGGATAAGAACTATAACAACCATGTCATATACTGAACTAGATATAGGAGTTCTCTTCACTCATCCAAGCAACCAAGATATACCATATCCAAATACCAAAACAACCATACCAAGTATGTCTCAAGCATACACCATATCATGACAAAAGGTAACCATCAAAATAAGTATAAAACCATATCAATACCTTCATATCTGACCTAAAACTCTGAGATGATAACATGTAGACTTTTTTCATAATTCAGGGACTTGGTACCAACATTTACTCAATCTTTCCTCAGCTTGTCACAAATCCACAAATTTCTCCTATACTACCCATGGATATCTACAATTTTATCTATTGTATCCCACATACATTTTTTCCCTTATGATCTGCAACCTGCAAATACCTCAGAAAATAGGGTTTGCTACAACTCTGAAACTTCCCCCTTCTATCTTCCTTTTCTACCTCATAAAATTTCATCACAAAATTCGCAAAAATATCACTAGTTCATAAGATATATAAACAAATGAATTAGTCTGTGAGTGTACTTGTGAATGACTCCTTGAGGTATATTTATACTTGTGCTAGGTAACTCCTCTCCTTAATTTAGGGATTCTATATTTTCTTGTTACGACAACTTTACCCTTTCATTAAAGACTTGTAACTAACTAGGGCCTTCTTGACCACTTCTTTGGGGCTTACAAATTCACAAATCCATATCTCCCTAATCGTGAGGATCTATGTGGTGTTCCACATATCATCAAAATCGACAGGATAAGAACTATCTATATATGAGTGTCTTACCTTCATTTGCAATGTCCTTGAGGTACATATTCCTCAACCAACGTTTGGTCCCATAACCACACCTCTGGGGCTTGTTCAAGGGTTGACATCAATGAAAACCAAATTATCAATAATATCCCCATTTGGCATTGATGGAAACACTTAGGCATGATAGTAATTATGTCCATGATCCCCCTTTGACCATCAATCCATTTGTTTGGATGATTCTCTCTCTCTGTCTCCATGCCTTTCTCCATCTCTCCCCATTTGACATCAATGCCAAAGGGTAATCCTCATTTTGGGATACTCCACCTATCTATAGGCCTCTACTATATTTATTGATTTTTCTCTTCATGGTGCTTCCTCATGTAATTACCTAATGTATATGAGAAAAATACAAATGATTCCTTACTTGAACTCTTCAATACTTATGTTTCTCTCCCCCAATCTTGTTAAGTTCGATGTCGTGTGGATCACTTTGGGGTAGAAACTACTCCAATTGTCTCTTGCAAATACTCAAAAGTTTCCCTTGCAAGTGGTTTGGTGAAGATATCTGCAATCTTCTCTTTTGTCATGAAATACTCTATATTGATGTTATTATCTATAGCTTGTTCCCATAGAAAGTGATAATTTATCAAAATGTGCTTCATCTTAGAATGCATCACTAGATTCTTGGATATACTGATGGAATTGGTGGTGTCTCAGAGTATTGAAATGGGATCATCACACTTTAATTGTATATCCTACAAGGTCTACTTCATCCAAAGAACCTGAGTATAACAAGATGATGTTCCAATGTATTTTGATTCTATTGTATACAAAGATATTGATGATTTTTTCTTTCTTAACCATGATACTAAACACTCACCCAAGTAGAAATCTACTATGTTTGTACTTATTCTATCATCAATGCGACCTTCCCAATCTGCATCTATGTAGGAAATAAGAGATATATCCTTCCCTTTTGGATACCATAATCCAAACTTGTATGTACCTTTGAGGTATATAAATATCCTCTTTACTTCCATAACATGTGATTCCTTTCATGTTGCTTGAAACCTTGCAACCTGTCCAACTTCCTACATCACATTTGGTCTGGAAGTTGTTATATAGAGTAAGTTTTCAATCATTGATCTGTATTGTCTCTAATCTGCATATTTAGAATCATCATCCATACTTAACTTACAATTGGTCTACATAGGAGTACTAACTCGTTTTCAATCTTTCATTCCAAAATTCTTCAACATTTCTCTGATATACTTGGTCTGATAGATAAAGATACCTTTGTTTCTCTGACATATCTCGAGACCCAAAAAAAATACAAATATCCAAGTAAAGAGATATCAAATTAATTCTTCATGTCTTTGGAAATTTTCTACCTCATTTTGTCATCATCACTTCTAAAGATAATATCATCAACACAAATTTCAATTATCAGGATATTGTCTTGATTTACCTTTATGTAGAGATTTTTGTATGCATCTCCTTTCTTGAACCCTTGTTGTTATAGGTATCTGTCTAGTCTTGAATACCATGCTCTTGGGGCCTACTTGAGTCCATATAATGCTTTCTTTATCTTGCAAACTTAATCTTCCTTTTTTGATAAAATAAACCACTCTGGTTGTTTGATGTAGACTTCTTCTTCTAATTCTCCGTTTAGAAAGGATAAATGTACATCCATCTGATAGACCTTGATTATCTTTGAACAAGCATAGGCTAATATTAATATTATTTCTTTCTTCATTCTAGAAACTGGGGAAACATTTTCTTCAAAATCTATACCTTCAACTTGAGAGCATCATTTACATACCAGTCTTGCTTTGTTCCTGGTAACTTGTTTGTCCTTGTGCAAATTGTTTCTGGAGACCCACTTTGTACCAATGAAGTTCTTATTATTCGATGTTGGAACCATTTCTCATGTGTCATTGATATATATATATAATCTAATTCTTCATCCATAGATTTGATCCAGTATTCATCCTTTTCGTCTTCATAAAAACTTATCGACTTAATTGTAGATAGTAGTGCTAGGTGTTTTTGTTTTGGTGAGAAGATTATTCTTTTGGTTTCAAATCTTGGATATTTATTTCCATTAATATGTTTTGATTGATGATTTTTCTTCACTCATCTATTGGGTGTCTTTGGGGGTACTAAGATAATTTTGTTCTTTATATGCTTCTGGTTTCTCTTCTTCTTCATCTGCTTCTTCTTCGTTCAAATCGTCTTCATGATATTGTTCTAAAGAATCTTTGCTAAAAAAATTGTATCTTGCATCCATCTGTCTCATCAATCATCACATTGATGCTTTCTACTATTTTGTTGAGTCTTATATTGAAGCATTTGTATGCTTTCCTTTTTCTTGAGTACCCAACCAGTATGTCTTTATCAACTCAAGAATCAAATTTTCCAATTATGCCATATTCTCTTTTGTTGTAGCATTTGCTTCCGAATACCCTGAAGTACTCCAAGTTTGTTTGTATTCCTTTCCATAACTCGTATGGAGTCTTATCATTGTTATTTATGAGGATCCCTCTATTATGAATGTGAACTACTCTATGAATTTCTTTAACTCAAAATAAATATGTCAACTTGGAATCCATTAACATGGTTCTGGCCATTTCCTGTACTATTTTGTTCTTCCTTTTGACAACTCCATTTTTTTGAGGTGTCCTGGATACCAAGAATTTCCTCTTTATCCCATGCTCAATGTAGAATTCTAAGAAGTCCTTTGATGTAAATTCTTATCCATTGTTTGATCTCAAGTACTTGATTTTCAACTCTGTCTCGTTTTCAGCCATCTCTTTGTATGTTTTGAAGTTTTCAAATGCCTCTAACTTATTCTTGAGAAAACAATTGTATTCATTCATATGTACTCATCAACTAGTAGCATGAAGTATTGTTCACGTTTCAATCCCTTCATTCTAGTCAATCCAACTAGATCAGTATGTACAATCTCCATTGGTTTTCTTGTGGAATACTCCTTTGATTTGAACTTGGTCTTGGTTTGTTTTCCCTGTAGAGAATTCTTGCATAGAATATTTGTTGGCTTTGAGATCTCGATAATTTTTGTTATTGCTTTCCTTTTGTTGACTTTGAAAATATTATAAAAATTTATGTGACCCATTTTTCTGTGTCAGAGCCAACATTCATTGTCCTTTCCTAAGAAACATATTTCCTTTCTTATTACATTTAGAACATATATGTTTCTTGGAGTTCTTATAGTTTTAGCCACCAACTTGCTTGATTATGTTTTCCTTATCTCACGCTTCTTTGAGTCAAATACAAGTATGTGTCCTTGATCACACATTTGAATTATTCTTAGCAAATTGTGTTTAATGTCTTCGATGAGTAAAACAATTTTTTTCTTGGCATCCTTACTTCCGAGATTGATTGTACCTTTTCCAATAATTTTGGCCGAGTTGTCATTCCCAAATGAAACAGATCCATCTATTTCCTTCTTCAATGTCAGAAAACTATCTTTATCACCTGTCATACACTTTGAGCATCCACTGTCAACATACCATCCATGTTTCCTGTGTCGATATTGTAGAGAAAGGTTCCATTCTTTAGTGTTGAATTGATCATGATTTATTATCCATATCCTTTGTGGCTCTTTCTTATGACTGTTGATATTTTTCTTTGGTTCCCTTGTGTTGCTTGTGGATCCTGATTATCTTCCTGATTTAGAGGTCCTTTCTTTTAGCCGTGTTTATACCCCATGAAGTATTTACATCGAAGAAGTATGTACACTCTTCCACACAGGGGAGTGCAGAGGGGGGGTACCCCCTCTGCGGGGTCTGGGGGAAAGAGAGGGTTCAGGGACGAAGCCCCCGAAGCAAAAATTGCCTTGTAAAAGTAAATTGTAATTTCATTGTAAAT